>PVLC010002594.1:0-17890 GCA_004027655.1 Graphiurus murinus
AAAAAAAAAAAAAAAAAAAAAAAAAAAAAGTGTGGCCCACTTAGACTTTTCTAAGATTGAGCACACCCTATAGGGTGGGGTCAGCTAAAACTCTCCAGATTTTAAAACTATATCTTTCCCTTCCCTCCCAATGTCTCCTTTCTGCCTAAATCTTCCTTCTGTCCTACATCAGTTTTATTTCACTCACTGTCTTGGATGCTGAAAGTTGTAAGGCATGATGTGAGCTCCGGTGAGAGCCAGTTTTGTGGTTCCGTAAAAATTTCCAACTCTATAAAGAATGGTATTAAAAGTTTGGTAAGGTTTGTTTCGGACATTACTTTGGGTACTCTCAACATTTTAACAATATTGATCATTGCAATTCAAAAACATGGGATGTCTTTCCATTTGGGGTGAGCTCTCTTTATTTCATTAATGTTTCATGGTTTTCAATGTAGAGATCTTTGGTTAAATTTACTGCAAAGTATTTTATTTTTCTGTAGCTATTACAAGTGATTTGCCTTTTTGATTTCTATTTCAGATAATCAATTAAATATTCAACCTTTATTTCAATTTTAGATACAGTTTATGAAATGTATGCCGTATGATGTTAAAAATTTCCAAAAGGAAGTAAATGGACTCAAATATTTCTTATTGCATTTTATATGATAAAAACTCTTTGTTGTGATTAAATTAAATAAAAATATATTTTGGATATTTATATCTTTTTTGTGTATATGGTACTGAGGGTTTGAGGATTGAACTCAGGGATATTCTATCAATCTCATTCCTATGTTTTCCTTTTTATTTTGAAATAGTTGTCTCTAAATTGCTGAGGTTCTCTCTAAGTTACTGAGACTGCCTTCAAACTTACAATCCTCCTTTCTCAGCCTCCCAAGTATTGGGATTATAGGCATGCAGCATCATGTCCAGCTAGACTTTTATATCTTAAGAATCATTAAAGAATACATACTGGTGAAAGGTTGAAAGTGGACTTAAAAATCAATAAGTAGATTAAGATTCTCTTCCGATGACTTTTACATTATTAAAAAATACAGGACTTAAAAATTTTTTAAAGCATGCTTTTAAAATAAAATAATCCACTACTTTATCTCTCTTAAGCTTTTCATATACTGTTAGCTAAAAAGATGCTCATTTGCCTACATATTTTTATTGATCTGACACCATTTAACCAGTTATCTATGAACAGAGTTTTTCGTAAAAAAAATTTATTTCATGGTGTAAACTTCTATTTGTAAAAGTCATCTTAAAGTTTCTAAAAATATCCTGCAAAGAACATTCGCGACTTTAAGATGGAATTTAAATACAGTTCTTATTGATCTCCCTAGTCACATTCAATCTCTTTCTTATCTGGACGACTTCATTATGACTCTAATTTTGTGGTTTTCAGCTACACATGCTTGACAACATAATTTAACTCCATTGGAAACACTTTAGATGTCAAAATTGCTTACTTATAGAATTGTACTCAGTGTTTATCAGAATTTCTTGTACATTGCACATACTCAAAAGTATTTGTTACGTGGTGCGCACGCTTGTAATCCCAGCATTCGGGAGGCTGAGACTGGAGGATCCAGTTTTGCGGCCAGCCTCAGCTACCTAGTGAGGCACTCTGCAACTTAGTGAGACCTTATTTCAAAATAAAGAATAAAAAATAGGTCTGGGGTTATTGCTCGGAGGTAGAATGTGCCTGAGTTCAATCCCCAGTACCGCAAAAAAAAAAAAAAAAAAATATATATATATATATATATATATATAATTATTCCTATAAAATTTTCTATCATTTATATAGTTAAAAATAATAAATAATTTATTTTATATTGTTTTAGACTTATCTTTTTCTTATTTGACCTCTTTTGATTTATAATAGTTAAAAATTTCTAATGGTCTATCAATTAGTTCCCCCCAAATAAGATTTACATCAAAAAGTCATAATTGTGATTTGAGAAACTTTGAAATTTTCTTTCTCATGAAAATTTTACTACACGAATTGAATTTTTGATGTTTGCAGTGCTTAGCAAGTAAACTGTTACTGCAACCATTAGCAATCTTCTAACAAGTCCAATATTCAAAATGAGTGCCCATATTATGCATGCAAATCACTTATTTGCATACTTAAAGAGATACTTATCCATGAAAATGGATAATTGCAAACTGAATATCCATTGGCATGTGAAAATATGTCATTTGCATATGCAGCATAAATGTCTGTTTTTGAACATCATAATGTTAATGTGCAATTATCTGTTACTTTGTTGACATGTGCTCTTTGGAATTTTCTTTGTTCTTTGTCTTAACAGACTTCCTTATTTTTTGAACACAGCAATATTCTAGTATTTTTGGCTGACTCATACTATTTTTTTAAATCATAATCAGCCATGCTCTTTTTTTTTTTTTTGTGGGCTGGGGATTGAACTCAGGGGCATTCTACCACTAAACTATACACCCAGCCGTATTTAATTTTTTTATTTGGAAACAGGGTCTTGCTAAATTGCTAAGAGATTTACTAGGCCTCCCATGTACTGGGATTATAGGTGTGTGTGCCAACAGGCCAACCCCATCAACATACTTTGCACTGAATCTATTTACACAGAATGTGTTGACATCTGAGTGAATCTCTGCCCAAATCCTGTTAAAGGATTTGTATACCTGGTCTTCCTTCATAAAAGTCTTTTTGTGTTTGTTTGTTTTATTTTTTGTTTGTTTTCCCATGAATTAAAATTTACCTACCAACTAGTAAAAAGTATGTCCTAAATACAGGAAATTTATTTATTGACTTTACACTCTCACCTCTGTAATACTGTTTTGGAATACGCTTCCTTCCTCTACTGTTCTAGAAGAGAAAATATAACACAGTTTCTTCACTGCTTCTCTTTTCTAACCCTTCAGTGTACTCTAAAACAAAGGACCTTTTTTTTCCTATTATTGTGTGATAAATAATAGATTTCTCCTGTCTGTTGAAGGCCATTATTTTTCAACTTGATTCCATTTATTTATTCAGAAAATATTTTTGAGCACCTACTAAACTAGATAGTCTTCTTGTGAACAACAACAATAAGAGAAAAAATAGAATAGAGACTAAATGCCATTAATAAATTAATTCTACTCATGCCTATAATCCCAGTACTTGGGAGGCTGAGACAGGAGGATTGCAGATTGGAGGCCAGCCTTAGTAATTTAGTGAGACCAGCCTCAACAATTAAATGAGATGCTCGGTAACTTAGCAAAACCCTGTTTCAAAATAGATAAAAATGAAAAGGGCAGGGGAGTATTAGAGATAGAGCACTCCCGTGTCCAATCCCCAGTACCATATAATAAATAAATGAATGAATAAATAAATAAACCAATTCTGCATTAAATTAAAAAGTAATAAAACAATAAAAATTGAAGCAGGTTAAAAGAATGATATAGGAGGAGAAAGACATGACATTTTAAAAGAATAGACAGGGAAAGCCAAATTATGAGGATGATATGGAAGCAAATTGAAATTTAGGAAGGCAATTTAAGATAGATGATAGAGTAGATAGATAATAGATAGTAGATGATAGGTAAGATAGGTGATGATGATGGTGATTGATGAGGTAGCCTAGGAAAGTGGAATGTTAGGTAGAAGAAGGTATCGGGAGGATTCATAAAAATATAGTTTTAATATAGCCTTTTTTCTAAAAATCTGGAGAGTAAAGCCAACTCCACCCCTTGGAAGTTTTCTTTGTCTCTTTCACCGCCAAACTCCAGAAGAGCCCAGCCCTCACCTGAAGCCCACCTAAAGCCCACACCTGGAAAGAGGAGGAGCCAACTTTTCTGTGACCTGCCCCCACCGGAGAAGCCCACCTATTGCCCAACTGAAACCTGAGAGAGAGGGGTTGGAGAAGAGGACCCCGCCCTCTCATATATCTTTCTGCACCTTTCTTTGTTCGCCCCTTCCCGCTTGGGGCCTGACCTTCGACCTGTCCAGGTAACCGGGGATTTTTCCCCCTTCTCCCTTCCCTCTGGGGACATGCACTTGGACTTGTCCGGGTGACCTATGCCCCTTTCCCTTATTTCCCTTCCTCCCAGTTTTCGCTAAAATTTTAATAAAACCTGCCAGATGTTTTAACTGGTATGTGTTGAAATTCTTTTCTTCACGATACCAAGAACCTAAGGATTTTGGGGAACACGCCGTACCCCATTACAGTGATGGTGATGATGATGATTAGATAGATAGATAGATAGATAGATAGATAGATAGATAGATGATAGAAAGAAAAACTTCCCAAGCAGAGAAAAGAGGCAGGCAAAGGCCAACATCAGGGAGGGTGACCTGCATCACAGAAACAGCACAAAGCCAGCATGGTAATAGCAGCAGAGTAAAAAGAGTAGCAGGACACGAATTCTTCAAGGTAATTACTAGCCAGGCATGGTGGCACACACTTGTAATCCCAGTACTTGAGAGGCTGAGACTGGAGGATCCAGCCTCAGCTACTTAGTGAGGCCCTCTGCAACTTAGTGAGACCCTGTTTCAAAATAAAGAATAAAAACTAGGGCTGGGGGTGTATATCAGAGGTAGAATGCCTCTGAGTTCAATCCCCAGTATGGAAAAAAAAAAAAAAAAAAGTAAAAATAAAAGATAATTACTGTCTCTGTTTTTTGTGTTTTGTTTTTGTGTGTGTGTGTGTGTGTGTGTGTGTGTTTGGTAGTGAGGATGTAAGTTGCTAAGAGCTTCACTAAGTTGCTGAGGCTGGCTTCGAACCTGTGATTCTCCCATCTCAGCCTCCTAAATACTGGGATTACAGGTGTGAGCCACCAGGCCCAGGTACTATCTCCATTTTTTTTTTTTTTAAATCTTTTCCTTAGTCATAGCACTCCTAAAAAGAGTTATGCCATTGTGCTCAGTAGTTTTTATTCTTTTTTCTCTCATTTTTCACCTCAAATGGTTCCAGCCAGGCCTCCTCCTCAGCTACTTCACAGAACCATTCCTGTCAAGTTAAGCAATGAGCTCTATGGTAATACAGACACGCATCAGTTCTAGCTCAGTTTTCTTTTCACATGAGTTATCAGCCCCTTTGGCAATGGCTCACTTCCTCAACCCCCTGTCGCTTTTCTCTTTGGCTTTTCCTGTGTTAGTAGTCCCTCCCTCCCAGTACCTTTGCGTTGGCATTTCAGTTGGAATTCTGACGGAAAGCAGATAAATGGTTCTAAGAATGATAATTAATTGGGATGGGGCAGAAAGAACATTGTGAGGGTGATAAAAATATCTTGGTTGTAGTAGTGATGGCAGGCTCATGTATTTGTAAGAAAATATGAAAGTGTACAGTGGTAGGAGAACATTTATTTGTGTGGAAACTCTACCTGTATAAAGTCAGTTACTAAAATACTGAAGAATCATTATGCGCCACAGAAGATGTTGGCTTGCATAGTATAACTGCTTATGAAAAATGTACCCTAAACATAACATAAATACAATTTGCTCACAATTATTTGTAGTATTACGCACAACACTGCAAGAATACAATTAAAATAATATTTCCAGAGATGCTTGCCAATATTTTTCTGACATCTTAAGCATGATTAGAAAAGAAAGGCAGGTTTTAAATATAGTAATTTGAATACTTTAAATGTAGTAAAATGAAATACTTAATGTACTATGAAAATCTTTGTTAAACAAATGTCCACTACTGCTTCACTTATGTTATGCTTTTTACAAAAAAATACTGAACGTAGTAGACATAATGTAAGTTGAAATGAGAAAAATGAAGAAAAAACATTTCTTTAATCTCTACAGAGACTAGAAATATGATGGTTTTATTAAATCTACTATTTAGATTAGTATGTTCTAAAGACCATACGCCACAAAAGTAATAATCAATTTTTGTCATGAACATTTTAATTTTAATTTTTATAACAACTTTTAAAAACAAATGTGGAAAACTTAAAAACTAAACTACTGTAATCCAAATACTTGGGAGGCTGAGAGGGTCAAGGGCGACAGGTTCAAGGTCAAATGTGTCTGTTTATTAAATTTCACATAAGGACAGATTGTGCTGTTAATGGTCACAGTCGTGACAGAGGTGTTAAAAAGATGCAGCCTCCTTAGTTACTTTAGAGGGTCTATCATTCTAGTTTCTGATATACATCTCACAGTTTTAATTAATATTTGGCTCTCACTTGGCACTTGGCAACTTTGGATCAATGAAACCTGGCAACCAGTCAGTGTTCTGTCACAGTTTTCTTCAAAATAGGTTTTGCTGTCTTTATGCTATTTCTTTAAATTGAACTTCTCCATGAATTTGACCTAAATTTTTTTTTTTTTTTTTTAGCAGAAAACTGAAATGTACAGAGTGCAGGAACTCAGCTATGAACTGTGCTTATATCCTAGTTTAGAGATATATTTTAAAGTTCCCAAGTTATTACTATCCAGTTTGTTTGTCTTCTTTAAATTAGCTAGTCATCTCAGAAGTAAGCAATTGAAAAGGTTAAATGAGTGTTGTGTGCATGTATGCTTCTACCAGCTTGTACTTCATTAAGATGTATGATTACAATGCACCAATAAATAATAAATAAATAAGCAATTGACATTTTGCTCCAAATATTCCACAATGCAAATTTTTATATTTTTAAAATCAATTTTATCTTTAATAGTTTTTATGTAAGGGACATTCATGCAAATCTGAAAAAGATAATTCAAATTCTTGGCTCATAAGTTTTGGAATACAATGTTAAAGGGAAAACTACTTTCAATTATCGTGACTACAAACAGATGTAAAGGATTTTCTGTTCTAAGCCTGATTTTCTTTGTGATAAAGGTATGTTCATTCTAACTTCATATGTAAAACATGTAAAATACCAACAAGTCAACCTTATAAAAGAATGGAATGGAATAGTGGTCATTGGAGACTAGGAAGGGCAGGAAGGTGGGAGCAGAGAGAAATCCAGTAAGGAGCACCAATAACAGATGGAGTGGCCTATCGTTTCTGATTCTTCTCTTGCACAGTAGGATGACTACTGATGAACACAATCTATGATCAATTTCAAAATGACAATGGGTATCTACTGGTTAAAACAACCCACAATATATTTCAAAGTGACTACAATAGAAAAATATCAAATTATCAGCCCACGAAAACAATTAATGACTTTAGAAATGGAAATTATCTAATAGTTTGATTATTACACATTGTATAAGTGTCCTGAATTACTATATGGAACCCCATAAAGATGTACAAATAAAAAGAAGAAAAATTACAAAAATCCTTAATATGAACAATCTAGTGAGCATTTATAGTGTATATGTGCATGCTAAGATATAGAAATATTGATTTTTAACACATATTTTTAAATATTTTTCTTTTTTTTCCTTTTTTTAAAGTTTGACAAGGTAGAAAATTATCCTGTTTAATGAAAAATTCCATTCTTAAATAATTTTTTAGATGTCTAGTCTACACACAGAAAATTGCAGATTACTTAATATTTCAAAGGACTCAAAACTCCACCACACTCAAAACTCCACCACAGACAGAAAATTATAAAATACTGCCATTCTCCCATAACCCCCCTCAAGGTCATTCAAGTTCACTACCTCTAGCAGTACTATGGAACATGAACAATTCTGTACCCACCTCTGCTTGCCAATTTTTCCTTTTAAGCCACTTCCTTGGCGACATTGGAAAAGTACAGGGAGAATTGTTGTGTCCGGTTATCATTTTTGTTCCTGGTTCTCCAAAGACTTGAGAGTTCACAGAGCCATTCCAGGTCCCACTGATTTCCCTTCGACTGCACAGAGTTTCCCTGCCTACCTCTTCCTGTTTGCACAAAGACTAGATTTGGGCCCTCAGCTATAGCCCCCACTCACCTGCTCACTTACTAAGGTTCAGATCTCTACGGAGTTCAGTTCATCAGTTCTGCCATGCATATAACTATATTACTTTGCCAGGACTTCCATCATAAACTACCATGAACTGAGTGGTTTGAACCACACCCATCTTTATCCTTACAGTTCTTAAGGATCATCCTCCAAGTTCGGGGTATTTCCAGGGTTAATTTCTTCCAAGGTTTCTCTCCTTGGCTTTTAGGTGGCAAGCATCTTTCTCAGTCTTCACCAGATCTTTCTTTTGTGTGTATCTGTGTCCTAATCCTCTTATTTTATTTTTTTTCCTTTTAAGAATCTGATTGGTGCAATGTAATTGTAGTGAGATTCAAAGTGATGCATTCATAGATGCACACATCTCTTGGTGTGCTTCACTCTGCACCTCACTCTGCTACCTACCTCCTCCCTGCTGGTACACGCTGGTGAGACCGATAGTGATACCTTCAGTATGAACAAAACGTTACTTGGTCCTTTTCCTTTCTCAATCCTCCTTTTTCCCCTCCCTTTCACCCTCCCCTCTCCTTCCCCTTCACCCTTCCCTCATTTCTCTCTCTCTCTCTCTCTCTCTCTCTCTCTCTCTCTCTCTCTCTTTCTCCTCATTTTTATGAAGTCCATCTTCTTTCATACATGCAGGAAAGAGGAGGGATTTTTTTTTTCCCATAAGGACACCAGTCCTATTGAATTGGGGGCCATCTCAATGACCTCATTTTAACTTAATTGCATCTTTAAAGATTCAACTCTAAATGCAGTCACATTCTGAGATACTAGGATTTAGGGCTCCAGCATATGAGTTTTCAAAAGACACAAGTCATAACAGTGAATTATTTTTTATTTTGTCTAGTATTTTTGTTTATTTTGTTGTTGTCACTAGGAGAACAGATGACTTTTGTGTCCTTTTAATTAGAAGCAGAAGTGAGAAAAAAACCCTAGTTATCTTTTATAGAATATAGTTTCCTGTCGCAATTATGTTCTCTATATTCTTCCACATGTTAATCATATATGGATTGCCTCTGACTTATTTCTACTGTGTTTTTAGCTCATAGGTGATTTTAGTGATATGTAAAGTTTATATTGCACTTGAATATTCTGTATGAAAATCACATAGGAACATGTGAGGTTCTGTTTCTCCCCTCACACACTTCCCTCATTAGTCTAGGAGGCAGATTGTATCATTTGAATTATGGTTTGAGGTAGATTGAACCTGATTTCAACCTAAGGACTTGTTTCTTGTCAATTTTTCCTTCACTATAGGGTACCTTCAATATTGCCAACTGAATGATCAGGCTTCCTCTTAGAATTTCCTGTCTTTCCGATATCCAATAGCCCTAGCAGACCTTCAAAAAAAATTTTTTTTTCATTTTCTCCATTTTTTTTTCTAATTGTTTCCAGGAGGTATAATAAAAACAATTCTTCCATACCTACATCCAGAAGTAAATGTCTCTAAGGAATTTAATCGTACAAATAAATCTGTTATGAATAGATCATAATTTCAGTTTTATGTTTAGAAATGAACACTTGATGACATCTTGAATATCCAAAACAGAATTAAAGTTTTAAAACACAAACAAGTGAATATTAGCTTGACACCAAAAAGTGTTAAGTATAAAGAATGTGCAAAATCTAATGAGTATTTTCAGTGAGCCCATAGATAATTGGGTAATGTTTATGCATATCTGCCATCTTGTCATTTGCAATAAAAGATGACACATACATTTTAGTATTTTTTTAGACATATCATCCTATAAATTCTCAGCCATATCATTGCCAAATGAAGCAGAATTTTTTGCTAGCTAAATTACTTTTGAAAATGTTTATTTCAGCTCAGAACATTTAATTTATATTTTACTCAACAGATTTATTTTTTAAATACCACATCATTAAAATGATTTGGTTCCAGGCAATTTTTATATTGTATATTACTTTATTGTGTTATGTTTCCATTAATTTGCATTAAGAAAATGACAAAAGTTATGTCTTTTTTGTTTATTATGCTTTCTGCAATATCTTGTTTTCATAAACTTGTTATGGTTCTTAATATGGTATTGCAATATTGCATATGGAGTAACTGATGGTAGGAAGAAACCCACAGACATAAACATATGCACATGTTGCAATGTTGGATCATGTTTCTACTTAATGTGTTCTACAAAAAAGAGTTAGCTGGTGGGAAATGCAAATAGAGGAGCAATACATGAGACTGTGAGCCCCACAGCTACTCAATGGGGACACATTCAAGGAATGATGATTCATGGTAAGTTTAGTCAAATTCAATGAACTCCATTCTTTGCTGCAATGGAACAACCCTAGAGGCTTACACACACATTCAAGAGGAACTCAAACCAACAATTTCCTTTAGTTGTTACATTTTAAAAATATATTCACAGGAATATGGCTGTTCTATTTATGCAAAGAGGCCTCAGTATCAACATTGAAGTGGGTGGGGGCAGAATAAGAGCTCAGACATCCCTGAGTGGGGTCCTGCTTCCCTCTAGGTATCCAGCGAACCCCCAAACCACATGTCTTTATAAGGTTGAGTCATATTGAAGATTTAATCATACTTTTTCCCCACAGTTGCATACTTTTTATTAAACACTTGGGAATATAAGGTATTTACACAAGAAAATACGCTGTCTCATTTTGTGTGTGTGTGTGAAAGAAATCAAATGTGTCTATCTTTCATATTTCTATTTTTGTTGAACACACAGTGGAGTATAATTAAATATTTGTCTAGCATGAAAGTAAACAATACCAAGCCCCATGATAAATAAAAGTTGTGTTTGTTTAGGTCTAATCATTAGAGGGAAAACACCCAGTAATTTGAACAGAGAAAATTTAATAAAAGTATCAATTAACTACAGTGGACTGGAGTAGCAACAAAATGGCTAGTCAGAAGAGAGATTTAAAAAAATATATAGGAATATTCTATAGAAAGAGCAGCCACGGCCTAGGACAGCACTAGCATTCCCAGAGAGGAGGTTCTCCCCAGGGCTGCTCCACAAGCCCTGCTGTAGAGGCTAAAGCTATGTCTCATTGGATGACAGAAAGGATGTTGTGCTATATCATCAGAACTTTCTGGAAATTGGCTGCGGTACTGGGTGGTCTCTCCCAGGAGGTATTCTGCTACAAAACAGGCTGGAGTGATGATGTGGAAGAGTTAGTGCCAGGAACTCGTAGTGCCAGTTCCTGTCCACTGGGTGTCATTAGCCAACATGTGCACACTCTGCAGCAGCCAGAGGTGGAAAGGCATCAGCCCCACAGCAGTCAACCAGACACCATTCCAGAAGCTTTCTCTCCAACACTTTCTGCTGACAATGCTTCCTTGCTAGCTGGCAAAGGAAAACTATTTAAAGAATCCAGGTCTACTTCTACAGAGCATCAGAAAGAACAAATTTGGAGCCAAGAGGTAATGAATTGATCCCCATCAAAGAAACTGTCCTTTTGATTCAGAATCAGAGAGCCAAGTATGCATATATGCCTTTATCGTTTTGTATTATATTATGATGTGAGACTACAATGCGCCAATAAAAGTGTATTGAAATAAAGAGATATTGCTAGAAGCCCTTGTGTTTAACTGACATTCTTATATCCAACCTGTAAATATGGATCATGCCGTTTTAAAGGAAAGTCTTTCAAATATAAAAGAGAGGAAAATCTATAAAGAAAATTATTGAAACAGTGGATATAGCTAGGTATGGTGGCATACTTGTAATCTTAGGACTTGGGAGGCTGAGACAGGAGAATTGCAAGCTTGGAAACAGCCTCAACAAATGGTGAGACTCTCTCTCGGCAATCTAGTGAGACCCTGTTTCAAAGTAAAAATTTTAAAAATAGGGATTGAGGAATAGCTTGGAGATAGAATACCCCTTGGTTCAATCCCTACTACCACAAAACAAACAAACAAACAAGCAAACACACACACACACACACACACACACACATACACACACACACCAGCAGGCATGTTAGAAAGTGAACTTAGTATAGCCAAAGTAGTAGATTTTCTGAGAAACTTGGGAAGTGGACATTTTGACTGAATTTTTGCTGAGCCTAAGTAGTGGCTGGACTACAAATCACACTACTGTGTTGTCTAAAGGAGACATTCATGGGAGCCCAATCTTGCTATGTTGCAACCAGCACTTAGAGTACTGTTAAATATCTTGTAAGCATGTCTTTCATCTAAGCACAGTTCCAATTCTTATTCGACCCTACTAAAACACTTGTCAAGAGATTCAGATAGCATTCCAAGTGAAATGTGTGTGAGATGTAACGTGGAATGCAGATTCCTTTTATTCTAGGCCTTGACATCTTTCTCTTTAATCCTTTTATATGTAATCTAACATTTCTTTTATAAGGACTATAACACATTCTTCATAAAAAAACCCTACCACTTCTTTGAGAAGACACGGTATTATAATTTGGACTTAAGATGTCCTCCTGTACTAAGATACCACAGAGACAAGATGGCCATGTTGGAGGCGGGGCTTTGTGGCTGAGGCGGGTCCCTGGGGGTGTGGTCTTAGGGATTATTTGTGCCCCTCCCCCCTTGCTCCGGCCTCCCTGATGTGGGTGTAGAGGCCTTGTGTTCTTTTCTCTCTCTGCTCCCTACGCTATTCCCCGAACTCAGCAGACTTCACTTGACTTAACATGGACTAAACCCCTAAAATCTCCAGAACTGTGAGCAAATAAATCTTCCTTCCTCTAAGTTGTGGTGTACCGGTGTTTTAGATTACAGCAGGGATAATACTGATTGAAACACATGGTTTGAATTATTGAATTTAGTTGACAAGATTCTTAAACCATAGACTTATTTACAGGTTATCTACAGTTGACTTTCATGTAGCAAATTCACTTTCTAAAAATATTGGGAGCATAATGGCAGTGAAGGTCACTTATTTAAATAACACTAAAAAATTTTAAGCATATTTTTAAAAATGTTGGTCTCCCTGTTACTAAGGCATGTGCATCTATGTATTTTAATGGTCTACATTTTTGCTGGTTTTTATTGTTAAGGGGCGAACTGTTACTTGAATTTAATATTTTTGTGTGTAAAGTATAAAAATAATAGCCTGGCGTGGTGGCGCACGCTTGTAATCCCAACATTCGGGAGGCTGAGACCGGAGGATCTGGGTTCGCGGCCAGCCTCAGCTACCTAATGAGGCACTCAGAAACTTAGTGAGACTCGGTTTCAAAATAAAGAATAAAAAAATAGGGCTGGGGCTATAGCTCAGAGGTAGAATGCCCCTGAGTTCAATCCCCAGTACCACAAAAAAAAAAAAAAAAAGTATAAAAATAATTATTGAGATTTTAAAAATTAGAAATATAAGTATAATTAACTAACACATGTATGATAATGCTTTATAGTTGTAACACAGGAAGAATTGCCATGAGGGATTTAGATGCCCATGTTCTGACCTCAGATCCAAGCATATTAACTGTCTCAGTACTTTTCACACTGATCTCTAACTTTTGGTTGTTTCTCTCCTGAACAAGATAATAAGTTCTTATGAGCAAGGAAGACATAATGTTTATTCTTATTTTTAAATATCTTGATAATATAGCCCAAGCTAGAGAGTTAATTACCAGTACACATATGGTTGAATGAGGAATAAGACTACTTTTTCATATCCATTTCTAAAAATTGTATTTAACAAGGAAATTCAGAAGAAATAATACAAAGTTTTTAAAGAATTTTAAATGATTTAAGCTTATTGCCATTTATAATAAATGTGTAAGGACATCTTTATTTTTGAAATATTTTACATTTATATTCACAGATACAATATTTATAATATTTTTGTCACCAAATAATGATTTTTTTTTTTATAATCATGAGACTGCTTCAAGATAATATAAACCTGAAAAACTACTTTAAGATGCAATCTAGAATATACTTTAGAATAATAGATCTTGAATTTATGTGTGAAAGTTATATAAACAAATTTCCCATATTAAAAGTATTAATTTTTAAAATGTAATTTATACGTGACATTTTAGTGTCAATTAAGAATTGAGTTTTGTATGTTTAAAGTCTTCTGGGTCTCCCAGTTCCCCTCCCACATTCTTAGGCCAAGATATTTTGACACATTCTTACACTTGTTTGCATATATAAGTACCATATTTGATTCACAATCCCCCCCAATGATTGTGGGTCTCCCAGTCCCCCTCCCACATTCTTAGCCCAAGATAAAATCACTTTTATTTTGACACTCATTCTTACACTTGTTTGCATATATAAATATACCAGATTTGATTCACAATCTTTAATGATAATCCACTAATTTTCTATATGAACTTTAAAATCTATCTCTCTTAATTTTTCCCTATTAGAATAAGATAAAAATATATGATCAGATTCATTTATTAATTTTTAATTGTTCACTATTAGTGTTTTATGTCAGGTTCATTTTATCCTACAGTTTCCACACTGCAGTATTGATATTCCTCCTGCTTTAAATAATTCTTTAAATTTGTGTGTGGCTCAGGGATCCTTATCAAATTGCCATTAAAACTTCCTTTCTTGTTTTTTAAGTTCTTTTTATCAACCACACAGCTCTTTATTGTTATGTCGTCTACAGGTTACTTTTCTCAATTGTTTTTGGCTTCAATCTGTTCTAGCAACAGTATGCCATTTGTTTTATTTAGGCTACGAGAGCTATTAACAAGAATACTTTTCAGACTAACACTGCATTAGCAGAATGAAGATGGCTGGTGGATCTCACATTCTCTCCCAGATATGATAAAAGAAGTTTAATTTGAGAGGAATCTAAAACTTTTGTTATATTTTATTAAAAATGAAGTAATATTTTACTTTTTTTTTTGTATGTTACTGATCCAAGCGGCATTAACCTCTGAGTTACCCCTCAGCCCTTTTTTATATTCTATACTGAAACAAGGTTTCACTAAACCTCATAGTTTCACATAACCTTAAGTTATGAAAGGATTTGCCAAACTGCTAAAGCTGGCCTCAAATGTGCAATCCTCCTATCTCAGCTTCCCAAGTACTGGGATTACAGGTATGCACCATAACGCCTGGCTAATATTTTACTTTAAATGTAAAGAAAAGGAAATTGGCAAAAGGTGGTTTCGTCAATTATTCTATTAAATTATACAGCTGTAAAAGAAGTTCAAGTCATTGTGATGATAGCTGAGACTCGGGTCTATGTATTTTTAGTGATTATTTCAAGACATTGGATTACAAATTGTTTTCTGGAAAAATCGCACCCTCTCACCCAATAATAAAAATAATAATTTAAATATTATATTATACTCTATTTAAAATCATATCCAGGCTTATATTTCAGGATTTCTGTTGACTAAATTGTGTTTCCTAAAATCTCTATACTGAAGCCCAAATTCCAGTGTGATGGTATTTGGAAATAGAATCATTGAGAGGTAATTAGATTTAGATGCAGTCATAGGATGGAGCGTTTATGGGATTATGAGGGTGGAACTCTTATCAGGACTAGGAGGAGATACTTCTCTCTTCCTTTATGAGGACACAGCTGGAGGGCAGCCACCTATAAACCAGAAAGGAAGCATTCAGCTAGCACTTGATTGTCAGACATAAGCTTAAGGTGTTTTCTTTGTTTTGTTTCATTACAATACTGGAGATTGAACCCAGTGACAGTCTATCTCTGAGCTATACCCCCAACCCTACTTTATTGTTTATACTGAAACAGGCCTCACTAAGTTGCTGAGGGCCTCTCTAAGTTGCTGAGGCTGGCCTCAAACCTGAAGTCCTCCTCTCTCAGCCTCCAACTATTGAGATTACAGGCATGAGTGACCACACCAGGCTTAAGTTCAAGTTTTTAACCACCCAGTCTATGGCATTTTGTTATGGCAGGATGACTTTGATAATGTAATCATATGTGGTATGCATGTATATCATATAACTAAACCAGGTGTAGTGATCTCTGATGGTCACCTGTGCCTGCTCTGTGTTGTACTTTTTGTAAGATCCTCAAACAATGGTTAACACTTTATTTCAGTAAATACAAACCCCACATTCCATCGTCCATCACCATGACTTTTTTTCAAATGTATTTCATTGATTAAACTTAAATTTTAATATTTTCTAGAAATAATTTATTTTATAATGTTATAACAATCTATAAAACATTCTACAAAGAAAAAAATGTTGAGTATATTGGTGTTACATCCATATTTGCAAAGATCCAAGTTTTATAAAACAAGTCATATAATAAAATCATTTCAAATCAAATCAATAGCAAATTTATTGATATTCCAGTGAAGAGGTTGTAAAAGGCAAGGATTTGTAAAACTGGAAATCATAATTCATTTATTTGCTGAAATTTTTTATTAATTCTGCGATACATATATTTTATTAGTTTTAGGATAGCCCGAAAAAAAAAAAAATCAAGAAGTTGGAACTACATTATTCTATAAATTTACCAATAACCTGTTGTCTCTTACTTGTGTAATTTTCTTCCTTGTAATAGATCATGTCTACTAGCCAGGTGTAGTGGCGCACGCTTGTAATCCAGCATTCCGGAGGCTGAGACCGGAGGATATGGGTTCACGGCCAGCCTCAGCTACCTAGTGAGGCACTCCACAACTTAGTGAGATCCTGTTTCAAAATAAAGAATAAAAATTAGGGCTGGGGGTATAGCTCGGAGGTAGAATGCTCCTGAGTTCAATCCCCAGTACCGCAAAAAAAAAAAAAAAAAAGATCATGTCTTCCACAAGAAGAATCCCTGCTTAGATTGCATATCTTGTAATCTAACCTTTGGTTAGGTTTCACCAAGTTTTTTTGTAAATTGTGTTGGCACTGCTATAAACTGTTTCTAATGTTTATGTAATATTAACTGAAAATAACTCACTAATAAAATTTAGAGGACATTCTCTAAGCCTAGAGAATTAACCTAGAGAAAAGAACAATGAATCCCATAGTTAAAATGTAATATTGGGCATACACATCAAATCTGAAATACAAATCTCATTCAGGAGAAATTTCAGGAAAGCCGCATGTCAAAATTGCTTATATAAATGCATAGATGTGTTTTCCCACTTCCCAAAGCTACCAATGGTGTGTCAATTTGGAGCATAGGATAATAAGTATCAAAGTATGCAAAATGTAAATATGTATCATCCAATCAGAACCTAATTGTACCATCCAGTTTGAAGGATAAATCAGAATCTGCAAAGACTACAGTGGCCTAATAATTCTTAATTTTGCATCAAGTCTAATTTCTAATATCACCAATACATTTTGAATTTTCAACAGGGAAATTTTTTAAAAAATTATTTTTATTTCTAACCCATCTTACAGATCAATGAGATTCTCATTTTCGTTTGCGTATATCTGAAAATCTAGACATGGACACATTTTTTTTCCTCTTCACAAACATCCTAAGACTTGATAGTTCATTATAGCAGCTGTCATAAGCAAAAATCAAGTAAATGTGGGAAGGTTCCTATCTAGCACTATCAGAATATTCACTAGACTGAAGAACAATTTGTGGATTTAGTAGAAGAGGACATTCCTGATTGATAGTAAAATCTAGATTTAAGAGAACATTATAGTCAAGGGTTTCTTTGGGACAATTAAAGTGTCTAACTTTGAAATCCTAATTAATACAGTAAAATCAAGAGTAAAATAGGCATAAATTTTTTTATTACCACAATTTCATTATTGGCCCCATCTTGGAAACTGGTGTATTACCCTTCTAACCTTTTTCTTTTAATTCTTCCATTGGTTTATCCTGAAAAACTCAAGCAATCAGCTGTAACAGGCCACAGGCTTGCATTTTGTGATGCAGATGAGACTTTTCCTATGGTGGTATCAGTACACTTCTGCTGCCCATGGCAAATCCTTACCCTTGAGATATTTCAGCAAAGTGTGCTCCTAACATTAGTCTGTTTGAAACTTCTAAGGTTAAATAAGGCATCTATTTAAGACAGTGGAAGTAGGTATTGTACATTTTCAGAAAACCAAGAAGCACCATTCCATGGTGTGTCATTATATTTATAGCACCTCATTCTCAGTAGCAATTTCTCAAAAAGCTTTTGATAAACAATTTAAAAAATAAA
>PVLC010002594.1:27866-111976 GCA_004027655.1 Graphiurus murinus
CGGTACTGGGGATTGAACACAGGGGCATTGTACCTCCGAGCTATACCCCCAGCCCTATTTTTTATTCTTTATTTTGAAACCGAGTCTCACTAAGTTGCGGAGTGCCTCACTAGGTAGCTGAGGCTGGCCGCGAACCCGGATCCTCTGGTCTCAGCCTCCCGAATGCTGGGATTACAAGCGTGCGCCACCACGCCCGGCTGGTATAACTCTCTTGAGACAGAAAAAATACTGATTGAGAACCCCAAGAGACAAAGTGAGTAGTGCAATATCAGGTGTAGAAAGAAAAGCTTGCATGAGGTTAAGGAAATGTTCGGGGATAATTTAGGCCAAAAAGAGAAAGTCTCTAAAAGGTTGTAATAAGTGAGCCAATACATGTAGCATAATTAAAAAAAAAAATCCTGAAGCTACTCATCGGAATATGGATTGAGATGGGAATAATAGAAGTGGGAATTAAATTAAAAGCATATGAAAGAGGTGAGAAAAGACAAGGGCCTTAGGAAATAGCAGTGACCAGAGGACAAAAGGAGCCACAAGCATTGCCTAGAAAAACTTAAAAATGATTATCTTTAATCATATCATCTAAATATTCACAATATAAAACAAGCATCTCATGAAAATTGGAAAATTTGTGTAATTTGACTTTAAATTTATAGATCTTTTTAGCTTATTTTTACTCTTAATTCTTGATAGCACACAGAGAATGCAATAAATAGAGCACAGTATTCTATGTGCATGTTTTATTTCTTTTCACAGTATTTTACCACCTTTAAGGACTATAAATAGTAAATAAATAGTGCTGGAGCTATTGTATCAGAAACTTGGAAATAATATTTATTGGAAATTACATTTTAAAAACAAAGATTTTTTAAAAAAATACTTAGCTTATACATTTCTCCTTACAGGCTAAACAATGGCATCATTTTGAGATTAAATCATTCTATGAATTGAAACATTTTATAGTCTTGATTAAATTCTTGAGCTGTGGAGTAGAACCTCTTTTCATTTAAAATGATTCTTCAACATGTTTTGCTCAACTCTTTCTATGATCCTTATTTACCTTAAGTGCTATGATTCTTCATGATCAATTTTTTCTCCTTAATAAAAATCCTTCTTATTCTAAGAAAGAGGCTTTAAAAGCTAGGTAGCACTCTCCATTTATTATTCTCATCACAATGGCAGTGTTGGGATGCTGCTCTGTCATCATTAGAGAACTAGGTGGGTCTATTGAACTTGCATGGTAAGGGCAATCTGTGCCTGATGAAATACTTCTACTTCCAGTTAGTGAAATTTTGCTCAATCAATATAAAGTGTTGAGGTGACACATATTGCTTTAAATTGTGCAGGGTATTTTTTAAGTAGTTGACTATGATCCTCAGTGTTGAGGTACTACAGTGATGTATTTAAGTTTGAAAATGGCTTGCTGACTTTAAGTGCTATAAACTTACCTTTTGTGAGTGATAATTATAAGTTTGACTTTATGAAAGTTTGGCGGAGTCTCACCATTCTTCTAGCAAATATTAAGGGTGAGCTATGTGTATACGTGTGTGTTTTCATCGTCTATTTCAGTGCAATCTTTTCAGGTTTTTTAAGCAAGATAGCAGAATAAATAAAGTAACTCTTTTTATATGTGTAAACATATCATAGTTTGGTTATATAATCAAAGTTGTCTATTTTTATAAGAAAAATAAGGCAAAAGTACTTACATGTCATGTAAATGTGAAACAATGATAAGTAAGGGAAGATAAGACAATTAGAAACCTCTATCACATAAATTCAAAAGCAGGGAAACTATATATAAAATTCATAAGCCAAGCAGCCTTATTTTACTTTTTTTTTCTTTTTTTTTTTTGCGGTACTGGGGATTGAACTCAGGGGCATTCTACCTCTGAGCTACACCCCCAGCCCCTTTTTATTCTTTATTTTGAAACCGAGTCTCACTGAGTTGCGGAGTGCCTCACTAGGTAGCTGAGGCTGGCCGCGAACCCGGATCCTCTGGTCTCAGCCTCCCGAATGCTGGGATTACAAGCCTTATTTTACTTTTAATTTTGAAATAGGATCACTAAGTTCCAGAGAGCCCTGCTAAATTGCTGAGGTTAGTCTCAAACTTGCAATCCTATTGTTTCAGCCTTTCCAGTACTGGGATTAAAAACATATTCCACCATGTCAGGCTGCAATATATTGTTTCTATAACAATATTCATATGAACAAAGAAGAAAAGGGAAAAATAGGAAAAGAGATCCCATTTATTACATCTAAAAATTAATATATTTATACATTAATATATACTCTCTATATATTTCAATTACAGGGAAGTTAGTATAAATTCTGAAACAATTTAAATCAAAGGCTTATCTGTAAAGCAAATATGACTCTCTTAAATTCTGCCAACAATATCTCCTGAATAAAGACCTAATAAAATTTGTGCTTTATGCACTTATATGCCTTGTGATTGACATATTCTATTAATTGAACAACTTCAAATAGGAGAGGCTATTCAAAATGACATAGGAGAGACCTGTCCAAGCTCACTCCAGGACCTCTTTAGATTCAATCAACTATGAGTTGAAAATCTTAGGTGGGAAAAAATCTGACTCTGTTCTGAATATATATAGACTATTTGTCTTTTTACTTCCTGTACAATATCATATAACACTACTTACACAGCATTTTCATTGTATTAGATATTATAAGTTATCTTTAGAGCATATGAGTACATGCGTTTAAGTTATAAGCATTTCATACAAAAGGCTTGGACTTCCAAAGAGCTTAGTATTTTAGGAATATGGGAAGAATTTTCCTAGACAATCCCCCTGTGGATACAAGAAGCAAGTATATGGCTTTAATTAAGATTTTAACAAAACCTCAAAGTTAAACCAAGTGAATACCATATCATATTTGTATGTGAGAAGTCAATACAAACTTTTAAATAAAGGAATCCTTCTGTTGAAAAATATCAATCCAAAGGATATCACTTTACCTGTGGGTTCAATGAAGTACTGGCTTCCATTCTGTATACAGAGATTCAACAACTTCTGTGTCAGGTATAAGAACAAGAACATCACCATGTTACTTATTTTATCATCTTACACTTATTAAATTGGTTTTACCATTAATATTTATAAATACAGAAAATGAAGCACAGGAAGGTTAGACAAATTGCCTATGGTCAGTCACTTAAAAAGTGGCAAAGAAAGTCTGTCTCCCAAACTTCTGTCTTGAGACTCTAACACTGAAAGTTAAAACAATGTGTGTTTTTTCAAAATACATATTCTAATGAAGAATGTTTTTTTGTTTTTTGCAGTACTAGGGATTGAACCCAGGGTCATTCTACCTCTGGGCTACACCCCCAGTCCTATTTTTTATTCTTTATTTTTGAAACAGGGTCTCACTAAGTTGCAGAGGGCCTCACTAAGTAGCTGAAGCTGGCCGATAACCCAGATCCTTCGGTCTCAGCCTCCCATGTACTACATGTACTGGGATTACAAGTGTGAGCCACCACGCCTGGCTGAAGAATTTTTTTTAATGGAAAAAACAAAACAAAACAAAACAAAACCAGTATTTGTGATGTAGTTTTCCAGGTGGCAATATTCCCAAACAACGAAGACATCTGAGCATGGTGATTGATGTGATTTCCTACAGATCACTACTAGAGAATTATCCTCATGTCATGAGACTTTTATTAATGATTATATACATTTCCCATCATGTATTTTTACCTACAAGTTCTTAATAACACCTTTATTCCTTTACAAAATCACATATACAGAATACCTGAATAGAGAATCCAAAATATTTCAAAAATAGTATTTCTGACAGGTTATCCACTAAACACGCTGGCTAGTCCTCTTTCTTGGGTAATCATTGCATTAAGAGAGCCTTTTCAGTTCCTTGAATGACTGACAGTGATGCCTATTATGTTTTACAGCTTTGAAATGTGAGGTAAATGCCTGAGTAAACATCGTAATGCCACACTAGATGCATTACATTTTCTTACTGCAAATGATTTCATCTTTTATCATGCCATAACTTTTCTTTTCAGATAAGAGAGACAACAGGTAATTTTATTCCCATTATGTTACAGAAAGGAGCAAGCAAACTAGGGCTGAAAAGTGGAATTTATAATATCTTACCAAATCACCAATTATTTATACACTCTTCATTTAAATAAAAAAAAAGATCCTGAAAGAAATTAAGAAATTCATTCATTGTGTCTCTAATTGCTTTCATCTCTAGTTGTCACCGATTGTATGTCCATGACTCACATGCAATTATATCCACATTATATGTGAAATTATACACTTAAATTGTTGGTAAATACTTCAGGGCCCAGTGTCTAAAATTACATTCCAAATACAGATGTGAATTTTCTTATTATAAAATCAAATCAGCTTTGAGAACTTTGTTTTTATTTCTGTTATCTCCCCAGGTTTTGACATCCTATTTAATTTGTCTGATCTTTGAACACTTAAAATAGTCTTATTACCTTCCATATAAGAATATCATAAAGTTATATATGTCACTATTAGATTATTTAAAATTCATAATTCCATTTTATAATAGCAAGGATTCTAATCTCTTTGGGAATAGACTTCAAAATTGAACTGGAAAACAGTATTGATTGTAGCTCTCAAACCTTAAAATTGATCAGTCTCCTCATCATTATGACTTATTTTCCTTAGTTATAAGTTAAAAGATTTTAGGTAAAAGCTATTATTTTTCTCAATTGAGCCAAGAAACTCCAATCCCCAGACAAATCAGCAATGTTTAGATGTTCATAGCAACCAAATGTGAACCACACGGTCAGAAAAACAATAAGGTGCATTTCTCCAAAGAATGACATAATGCTAGGCTGTCATATTGTTTTGGTTTTTTTTTGACCACTTAAGTTTTTTTCAAGATCCAAATGACAGAAACTCCAACAACAACAACAAACTGCTTGAGAAAAAAAAGGGAAATGTACAGGGGAGGGAAAAAAGATACATTGAACTATGAAGCCAAAAGTCAATGGATATATAGTATAGGTTTTAGTGTTCCTCGATTCAGGGATCAAATAGTGCCATTTTTGCCCTATGTCTTTTCAGTTTATCTTCCTCTGGTTTGGTTGTATTTTAACATCTCTTGTTGTGAATGGTGGGAACATGAGCCCCAGATCTTGCGTATGCTAAGCATCAAGTAATTTAGTAGGGAAGAGGTGACCCTTTGAACTAGTATTCCCACAAAATATCTCAAGAGTCATTTTACTATGATGGCAAAATATATCAATCTGACTGGAAATGTAGTGCACTACTTGGCTTTTGTTTATACTATCCTACACACCTGGAATCAACATGGTAGTTCTTTATCCAGACACTGGAACAAGAATAAGGACATGTATATTTCCTAGTTGCTATTATTAAGAGGTAAGGCAGCAGATACTCAAGTTCACATACATTTATTTTATGCAAACTTGTTAAAATATCCCCATTTTCCTAACTCAGTGATCATAAATACATACATAAGTGTACATTCACTCACCTTTTTCATCCAAAGATCTCATACCCCTACTGAATCCAGAGCCAAGTCCAGGGCCCCAGTGTTTTAAATGCCTTTCCATTGGGTCCAGATGTTATTCAAAGTTAAATAATGTGTGAGCTTATAAAATACTAAATAAATATTGTGGATAGAGAACCAAGTAGGAATGAACACACACACACACACATACACACACACACACACACACACACACACACACACACACACACACTCCTAATTGGGAAAAAGAAAAAGGGGAAACAAAACAGACTATTACTGAATTAAGCTTAACAGATTTTTGCTTGACTTGTTTGAATGTAATACTTAATTTCAATACAGTAGTACATTATTACAACCTTGAACTTTGCAGAAACCCTTCTTTGGTTACTGAAAAAAAAATCAGTTCTTGACACATCTTTTATGACTGAAATATTGCTGATTTCTTAAATCAAATTTCTAAAGTTCATGGACATTTAATTTGAGAGGGGGTAGTTAAGCCTTATAAACATTATTTTATGCAGATTTTAAAAATACAAGAATTACTTTTTCTCCAGTAAAAATTATCTATATTTTACATCTTTGCAATTTGCGATCACTGTGTGCAGAAAAACTTGCCTTTTTTTGATCACAGTTTTGCAGTGATTTTGTATTTATGTCCTAAAGTGGAGCACAACTGCATAGTGCAGAATAAATTGAACTCATACAAAGAAGTTCACTTTCCTCTGCCTGGAGCAAGTTTCCAGGCTCTGAATGCAGTTCAGCTCAGTTTCCCCTTCTGGGGTTTCTGAAAGATAAATCATTATACAACATTTTAATGCCTTAAGAGAACAACATGCTGTTCCAAGGAAAATCAAAACTATTGTAGGGAAGCTCTTGTTAAATCACACAGTAAAGTTCAGACATAATGGCAAAAACGTTAACTTTGATTCTTCCCACTCACCATTTTTTTGCAAGGAGAATTTGTTGTGTTTACCTGGTTTTAACTTTTTTTTTGTAGTTTTAGAAAGAGCAAAAAAATAAAATGGTAGATTAGAATAACTCCATTTTTTTTCATCCCCCCAAAATAGCACCTATGTTGTAAGTAATACATTTTAATTTTGGAGTTGTATATAGAAAATTAGATTTAGGAGAAGAGACTTTGAATCTTGCTCATGGAAAAAAAAAACATGGGAAATTGAAGACTATTTCTGCCAATATTAATGTACATTTTATATCAGAAATATGAAGAACAAGCATAGCACCTGTTTTTAAGAAGAACAAAGGAATATGATTCAAAGTTCATCTATGAATACTTAGAAAAAAACATAGCAAAGCTAACTTCAGTGGAATTAGAATTCAAGACAAATTAATATTGAAAATTAAATGGAATAAGTAAGATTTTTTCTAAAATTCACAGTATTCCTGAGTGCTCTGTCTAGGTAAAAGAGTAAAGATTCTTGTGTCATTATACCATTGATATTGCCCATAAATGAATCTCAGTTTACTTGGGCAATTTAATGTTGATCTGGGAGAATTTTTTTGTAGACTAAATAAAGACAAATTCCACACCAATCATTTTCTTCTATTTGAATAAAACAAAAGTGTATAACATACATGAATTATACACAAATTACTTGCATTATTTGTATAACCAGCCTTAACTATATTATCGAGTAATAAAAAAAAATGGGAGGAACTTTTGAATATTTTAGAACCAATTTTGATATCCTAACTTATCATGGTTTGACTCTAGACTGTCGCTCATGTCTTGTAGAGAGTAGGCAGTCATGTTGGAGACTGGGCTTGGTTGCTGGGGCTGTGGCCTGGGGAATTGTGGCCCTTCCTCCCTCAGCTCTATCTTTTGCTTCTGGCCTCCATGATGTGAGAGCAGAGCTCTTGCATTCTTCTGTTCTCTTCCTCCTGCTGCCATGACCCAAGCTCCACAGTTGCAACTGGCTTAACATGGACTGAACTTCTGAAATACCAGAACTGTGAGCAAATAAATCTTTCTTTCCATCTGTGGTCTTGATCAGCTGTTTTTAATTATAGCAGTAAGAATATTGACTAAAACATAGCTTTTATTTAAGAACAATAAAAAAGCAGTATTGTCTAAGACCAATAAATAAGGCAGTAGGGTAATTGAAAATTTAAACCATGATATTTATAATATTTTTGCATTATAGTAAAGTAAACAAATTGCCCATCGGTGTCTTATCAACTCTTTTTCTTCTCTTTAATTTCTTTTTGAGTGTTGTTTCCATACTAAATTAAAGGTAAGAAGTAAGATTTATATAGGATTTCATAACTGCTTCACTATTTATAACTTCAGCATTGTAGAAGTTCTTCAATTGTCTTCATTTCAGTATATTACTGACAATCCTTTAGTTCCTATGAAAAGTATAGATTAAAAAGCATACTGCTTGTGTGCAGGAAGATGGGTAGTATAAGCTTGTTTAGATTTCAGAGCAAAGATCAGGGTTTATGGGCTTAAGATTTATATATGGAAAACCCAGTATGAAGAGGGCCTTTTAAGGAATTGGTTTGAATGAGATCATCCACAGAATGAACACATTTAAAGATGTAAAAAGAATGTTAGACCGAGGGCCAAAGGCACTGATGAAGAACAATAGAAATAACTAGCAAAGAAAGTTTAAATACTTTTTCAATACAGAAGAAATTCCAGTGTTAGAATTTTACAAGTATCTAGAAAAGCTAATGTGATTTTCTCTGGCCTGCCGTCTCTGAACTCAATATAGATCATACATCTTGAAGAATAGAGTAAACCACAGTACTTTATGCTGCAAAGAAATTTCTAAGATAAAGACTAAGAGTTACCCACTGGTTTTATCAATGTGTGTTTCATTAATAACTTTGATAAAGATTATTTCATTGGAGATTTTGGAATCAGGAAAATTTGCTGAAGAGACAGAGGAGAAAAGTTGAGAAGGGGTAGAGGTAGTATAATTCTTTCAAGATTTTTTGCCACATAAAGGAGCTAGAAATGGAGTCAATAAATGGGTATATACCCTTATTGGGAGATACTCTTAAGAAGAAATTTATTGTGGGTTGTATTATACATTTATGTTAAATCTTTTATTTTGCTTGGCAATATTATTTCTGTCAGACATAAGTATAGTCATTTTTGTTATGTGTGTAATTTCTAGAGCATATGACTTCATATTTTTCTAATTTATCATAATTTTCTGGGTTGGAAATTTTCATTTCATATATATTTGTTATAAGAGACAATCTTAAATACTAGAGTTGGAAAGTATATTTATTTTAAAGTGTCATCTAATCATTAATATTCTTATTTAAGGGAAATTATATATATATACATATATGTATATATATATATATACATACATATATATGTGTGTATATATATATGTATATGTATATATATATATGTGCTCTGTGTATTTTTTTCATAATGTTAGTTCTCCTACATAATTTGAAAAGTTACATGTTTGTTGATTTTGTTTGTGAGCTGAAGGAAAAATATTTGGGAGGCAAATGTACTGTACTCAAAACTCAAGTAAAGTACATATTTCCTGTCCTTGCAGATTGTAGTATAAACAGAAATTGTGCTCTGACGTTAGAATTATTTTAAATACATAAAACATTAGATTTTTTGTAAATTTTATTTTCCCAAATAATCATTTTTTTCTCAGAAATAAACCAGGTCTTTGTGGTTTAGCATGAGCATACAAAGACAAGATATTCAAAGCTTATAAATAATATATAAAAACTTGGAATTTGACAAACATATTGAAGTTAATTTATGCAAACCTCTTTAAACAAGTGAACATCATTGTTTGGTGTCTTCATGTTTTCACCACTTGTACACTAGAGGAGTTGCTTTAAGCTCTTTCTTTTAAAAACTGGATTAAAGAGTTTAAGATGAATTCAATGCAATGAATCTTTTAACCTTCAAAAATTCTGATTATATTGTTAAAAGTATAAAACTTTAAACTCAATGTATCCCCTACTGTGAATTTAAAAAGGTACCATTTGTTTGGGGGAACTGCTATGTCTTTTATTCTTTTGAAACTCTAGTTAGCAAACACCCCCTCTCCCTACATTCTCTAATACTTGTCAAGGCTAAGACTTAAAGTCAAGAGTATAACTAGAAATATTCTGCTCATTATCTCTGACCTAAGCACTCCTGCAGTTCTTCTCTTTCCTAAAGCAGTTGAAAATTTTAAAATAACATCTTGCTGTTGGAGAAGAAACCCCAGGCAAGAGCTTCACCTAGGGAAAAAGTGTTCATTCTACATTATTCCTTCTAAGGAGGCATATCCAACACTTAAACTATATTGTTATAAAAGTGTTTTTGTTGCGATTTGTTTTGTCCTGCCTTTTAAAAATACACATAGAATAAATAAACTAACACTGAAAAATAAAAAGATGATTAAAATCACAATAAAGAGTAAAACCATCAGAACAAATTTTTCTTACTCAGATTATTTTTCTTATAAATCATTAATTTCCTCTAATCTAGTGCCCTGCAATATTTGATATAATATTGTCATTTCATTGTTGATTATTCAAAATCTATTTACTTCATATATGCATTTATTTTGTTGGCATTTTAATTTTGTGTATAATTTCAATATTATGAGCAGATTGGGCTGGTAAGATTCTAGAGTAGTTGAAATCACTCAAAACCTTCTTTCACATCTTCATAGTATAAATTTTAAAAATCTGAGAGTAAATATTTCTGTTTTGTTTGTTTGCTTATATATTTAGGCTTCAGGAATATTAACAGAAGAGATTAGACTTTAAGTCAATTTCCTCAAACATTTTAAAAGAATTGAAGGATAACTAACTGCAAATAGCATCCTGAATTCCTAAGTGAAATGGAAGTCAATTCCTGTTTCTACATTAGGACAATGAGTAATTACAATGAGAAGAAAAGATTGCAAAAAAGTGAGAGGATTTCTATGTAATTAGAAATAGTCCACCATTTTGATCATAAGCTACCCTCATTCCAAATACATAAAATAGAACACATTATTGTATTATCTTGATGTAGGTTGAATCTATTTGTATGTGTTATTTTGCTTTTTACTTACACCGTATTACTTAGACATTGAGTAAAGCAATAGGTCAAGTTACATTTGAAAACTCAACGTGTGAGTTTTTACACAGTATGATAATCTGCAGTGGTCTATGTAAATTATTTCAAGATAAAAGGAATTATTATGCTAAATAGTTATTTTGGAACGATTTATTTTTACATGTTTGCTGTGCAGTAAAATATTATATCTAAAGTGCTTAGCACAATGCATGTTAAAATAAATATGAGAAAAATATGGAATGAAATTTTAGAATCTGTTTGGCCTCAATTATCTTCCAGGCTAAGTGAAGAAATAATTTTAGGTGGATAATGATGATGTTGATAAGGCAGCAGTAAAGTGGGTAGGTTTGTCAATAGATAAATAGAAAATGATAGATGGGCACATGAAGGAATCTCCGAAAGTGAACACAAGCCAAAATCAAAATCAAGTAATCCACTACTGTTTTGGGACTTCTTTCTATAGGCTAAAGTTAAGAAAACGGTGTACTGGCCTTTGAAAAGTGGTAGGATTCAGGTGGAGAACAGAAAAATAATAGAGATGAAAAAGAATTCAGTGATTGTGAACTCAAAAATTTTGTATACTTTTATTGGTGCATTGCAGTCTCACATTATAATGCAAATCATGTTGATAGTGACATACATGTACACAGTACTTGATGACTTTCCTCCTGCTCCCTCCTCAAACAGGATACTAAGATTGACGTTGGTATTCTCACATATGTACATAAAGCCAATGGTAGCAATTCCTTCATTGATTCTCACTCTTCCCCTTCCCCTTTCCACTTCCCATTGATCTTGGATAGGCAGAATAAATATTGTCAAAATGGCCATTCTATACCAAAAGTGATCTGCACAATGCAATCCCTATCAAAATACCAATGTCACACTTCATAGACCTAGAAACATCAGTCATAAATTTCATGTGGAGAAACAAAAGACCCAGAATAACCAAAGAAATTCTCAGCAGTAAGAACCATGCAGGAGGCATCACAATTTCTGACTTCAAATTATACTACAGAGCTATAGTAATAAAAACAGCATGGTAGTGGTACAAAAACAGACACATAGTCCAAAAGAACAGAATAGGAGGTATAGAAACAAATCCACACATTTAGAGCCAATTGATTTTTGACAAAGGTGCCAAACACATACGTTGGAGAAAAGACAACCTTTTCAACAAATGATGTTGGGAAAACTGGTTATCCAGTTGTAGAAAAATGGAACTAATTTCTGACCTCTCATCCTACACAGGAGTCAACTGGAAATGGATCAAAGACCTAGAAATTAGGGACTTTGGAGCTCAAATTCCTGAGCAACGATTCAAGTTTGACTCTAAGACCTCCTAATTCTAAGCTCTGCGGTTCTAAAGCATTTACCTTCTCATAATTAAAATGTGGACACTATAATGCTATGTCAGTATATGAAGTTATTTATCAATACCAATTTCATTAACATATGTGAGGAGGGAGAAGAGAGGAGTGGGGTGGGATATGGAAGGAAATCTGCCAAGTGATGTTTCTTTGTATCATGTATCACTTTGAACCCTACTGGGATGTATAATTATAATGCACTGATAGATGCCTAAAAAAACAAATGTGGGCACTCTAATTATACTTGCCTCACAGGTTGTTATAGCATGACTAAATGATATGCAAAGAACCTTAGGGCAGTGTTTACTTTTGTTCTAGATTTGGGAAAAAGGATAACACAGTTCAAGGTTATGATTTAGTGCCATGAACTTTAATGTATCAGTTCGCTGTGTTTACAGAACTTTTTTCCTGCAATTTATTGAAATCACCAACATATTTGCTATAAAATCTTAAAAAACTATTGTTTAATTCATTTAAGCATATTTCATTGTATTGAAACATGTAAGACTTTATGTTTATTTATATATGTACCTTCAATCTTTATCCATGTGCCTTCACATGTTAACAATTGAATCTAAGCACTGGTGCTAGTAGCACTGCTACTACATAGACTGAACAGAATTGTATGAGAAGATTCTTTTTTTTTTTTTTTTTTTTTGTGGTACTAAGGATTGAATCCAGGGGTATTCTACCTCTGAGCTACACCTCAACCCTATTTAATTTTGAAACAGGATCTGACTAAGTTGTGGAGGGCCTCATTAAGTTGCTGAAGTTGACTTTGAACTTGCTAGCTTCCTGTCTCAGCCTCTCAAGTACAGGGATTACAAGCATTCACCACCAGACCTAGCTGAGAAGATTCCTTTTTGTTGTTTTCGTTTTTGTACTGGAGATTTAATCCAGGGTTATTCTACCTGTGAGTTAAACCCCAAGCCCTATTTTGAAGCAGGATCTCACTGAGTTATCACACACTGGTCTCAAACCTATGATCCTTCTTGCCTCAGCCTCCCAAGTGCTGAAACTATAGGTATGCACCACTGTGCTAGACTTTGAGAAGATTCTTAAACGTGTGTATTATGAGTCATGCTAAGAAATGAAACATTGCTCAAAACAGTAAATACAAGATCCATAAAATGGCCGTAACTCAGTAAGGTGAGAAAATTCCATCACTTTGAGGAAATTGAACTTTTGCCACAATTATCCCAAAGCATTGGTAATTTGTGTTTATTGACACATTCCATTAAAGGTGGCAGGATTTAGTGACAGCTTTAGTCTTTGATTTCAGAAATGAACAGAAGAAAACAACTAAATTAAATTTATGATCTATAAATTCCATGTTTGAGAGACTAATAAAGACATTCACAGGGAAAAGACCCAGATGACTTAACAGTCCATCATTATCACTTTCCAGAGAGTCAGACTTCATAGATATATTTGATGACATGATTTATTGCTGTTGCACAAACATTGAGCTAAGATACTCGTATTAGTTGCTTAAGCACTCCCAGCAACCTTTGAGTTGAACTCTTCTATTGAATCCATTTAAAAACATAAAATTTCAACTGGGCATGGTGGCATACACTTATAATCCCAGTACTTGGGAAACTGAGGCAGGAGGCTTGCTAGTCCAAACCTAGCCTCAGCAATTTAGGAAGGCCCTTGGCAACTTAGACCATTTCAACATAAAAATAAAAATAAAATCAGACTAGTAGTATAGTTCAGAGATAGAATGCTCCAGGATCCAATCTCCAGAACCACAAAATTAATTAATTAATTAATAAGTTAATTAATTAATAACATTTCTTTATTGTGTGTATATATATATATTTTTTTTTCCCCAGATTTGTTCTGGTTACCATGTGTTTTAGAGTTGAGATCCTGATCTAAAACTGCAATTACCATTTGCCTCACATAGTGCTAGCAACCAGTAAATCACTAGCAAATATTTATTAACAGAAATGATAAACTTAAGAATGGGATCTAAATAAAATTATTAAACATTTAAAGGAATGGCTTACAATTTGAAGCTTAGGGTTGTATACTAAATGTCACAAAGTAAAAAGGATTCATAGATTATTTGCTTTGTTAACAGATAAACACCAAATATTCTTAGTACTCCAAGCTTCTCTGAAACTACTCAAATTATGCTACTGGTGTGTTGTAATGTGATTCAGAGTGATAGGGACTTACATGCACACATGTAAGCTGAGCTTCCCCCCAGAACTCACCCCACTCCCTCCCGTTCCCTGTACAGGATATTGAGATTAGCATTGATAATGTTTGTAGCATTGTTTGAACTATTTTCTTCAAGTCTCCCCACTGCAACTTCCTCCCAGTACCCCCTCCTTCACTCCACTGGGGTTTCTCCTTTAAATGCAGTCCCTCTCGTAGCCCAATTTCTCCCTAGTTTCCACATATGATAGAAATTATCTAGCCCTTCACTTTCTGTGACTGACTAATCTCACTTAGCTAGGAGAGAATCTATTAAACTTTTAAAAAATGTGATCTCATTAAATTCAAACACTTTTTTTAGGAGATGGAAAAGAAATTAGAGATAACATATAAGCATTTTTATTACAAATGTATTAGAATTACTTATTCCAATAAGGGTTAACAGTTGCCTCTTAGCAACTACTATGAAATCATAATCTCAATTTCTAAATCCTACTAAAGAAAAAACACCTGATAAGTTTAATTTAAAATTTTAATTAAAAATCTAGCATTGCAATTGTACATTGAAAAGTGCATTTAACCCAGTAAGTCTCAAGTTTTCAATTCTGTAAACATAATATTTAAATATTACTTCAAAACAACCATAAGTGGTATATTTGTTGCTCAATTTAATTTATAGGTGTCTCATATCTGGGGCAATGAGAAAAAATGGGTTGAAATGATGCATGTTCTTCAGAGGATGGAGCTCAGTAGAACTTTCCAAGAATACAGAATGCCATGAGTTCAATCTCTACCAACACCCACGCATACACTCACCCCCCCACACACACCCATCCACACACACACACACACCCCACAGAGTGATCCATGTCTAGTTTTATAGAACGTAATCAAGAAACTTAACTATTTAACATTTAAACTTTTGGACTCAGTACATTATTTTGAAATCTCTACCTAAAATAGGGACTTTAAATAGATTTTTTTAATTTTAATTTTTGATAGTTATTATAACAAATGACTACCTACATAGTTTTGCTTTTAATTTTTGATAATTATAATAACAAGTTACTACCTACATAGTTTTGCTTTCTCCAGAATGTCATATAGTTGGAGTCATAAAGTATATAGCTTATTTCACTCAATAATATGCATTTAAAGTTATTCCATGCCTTTTCATGGCTTAATAGTTAATTTATTTTAGTGCCAAATAATATTCCACTGTATATTTGTTCCACAGTACATTTATCCATTCACCTACTGATGACATCTTGGTTGATTCCAAATTTTAAAATGAAAGTATGGTTCTAGATGGTTTCTGATGATCTATTTGGCTCTAAAATTCTATTGAGCTTGTAGCTTTGAGATGTACATTAAGATCTGAGAATTTAGTAAATGATGTTTAAGGCAAATGTTTCTGAAAGTATTTTGCCTTTTGTACATTTATAGGAATCTAGTAAGAATACTTTCATTTTGGGAAAAAGAATCAAATCTACCATATAAAGTATATTGTGTCATTTACATATATTACAGCTATTTTTCCTTTATGAAATACATGTATATATCTCTATATGTGTGTGTGTGTGTATGTACATGTGTTATACATACACACATAGTTTTTTTTTTTAGCAATAAAATAGTCTAAATATGTTTTGGTTTCATTGACATCATGTTTTCCTTACAGCATTTAAACAGTTAATTGTGAGAGGACATGAATAAAGCAATTTTTCGGCTAAAGCTTTTATTTAGACTCATCTAGGAGACATAAACTAGAACATGCAATATTCTACATCTTATTAAGTTTACGTTATAGAAATGAGAGGAACTACTGATTATTTGCTCTTATAACTTTAAAAGAAAAAATCTGAATCTTAAGTAGTGATTAAGAAAAACAAAACTACATTTTAAACAAAGCATCTGTTATTTGGGCATGCTGTTTTCCCTTTTCTTTTGTGAAGAATAGCCTTGAATTTAATTGTATATTATAATTGCCCATCATTCCTTTTGGAACTGCTAAATTATTCCTCTAATTCTCTTTGTATTTCTCTTCAATTTTAGCCAAACTAATTTCCAGCAATACATTATTACTGATTCTGTAATTAAAATATTTTGTTTCTCCTTGAACATGGCTAAATAGCTTATGCCTTATTCTAAGTTGTTGGGGGAATTGAATTTTGTGTGTGTGTGTGTGTGTGTGTGTGTGTGTGTGTGTGTGTTGAAATAGCAAATAAACTCCAAGTCCATTCAATAGAGTTTTCATTCTGCAAGCAAGCACAGAGTTTCACAGAGAAAGAGCATCACAATGACAATGTACCTTATGCAGAAACTAGTGCTTCAGATGAAGGTTAATGGTTTGAATTGCAAGAATACCAATGCACAGGCTGTAATTAGGAGTATCTAATGAAAGCCTGTAGTATCCTATGAAAAGAAAACATCTGCTGCTTCATGGTTATGGCCTTCTTTCACTCTTTCTATGTACTTTTTTATGTGTCAATAGCACATTTATCAAAATCTCATATGCTCATTAATCTCAAGTTACAGGAAAATGAAAAGGGCATATTGAATTTCAATAAAGAAATTTTGCTTTTCCTTTTTAACTTCCTTTCAGACAGAAGATTGAGCCAGTGATGTATTTATATCCTACATGCTACTTAATGTTATTTGGCATTGAAAATGATAGATAGGTCAAGATTTTTTTCTGATTTCTAAGAAGTGCCTAACTTATTTATTTCTATAGCTAAATATATTTAATGAAGATTTGGTTAATCTTATCTGAAGTATTATAGATAGGTTGAATCAAATGAAGAAACACATCATGAGCCATACCTTTGTGTATTACATTGTTGTTACTGGTAGCATTATTCTAAATTCCCATTAATAAATTGAAAAAAGTTCCTAGTACTTGGGAGAAGACAGGAGGATCTGTTTCAAGGCTAGCCTCAGCACTTTAATGAGATTCTCAGCAATTTAGTGAGCTCCTGTTCCACTATTAAGTAATTAAAAAATAAATAAAAAGGGTTGGGGGGTAGCTCAGAGGTAGAATGACCCTGGGTTCAATCCTCAATACCAAAAAAGAGGAGAGAGAGCATGAGAGAGAGTGAGAGAGAGGGGGGAGGAATTGATTGATTTCAGGTGTTTATAATATGTAGTTTAAGAATTAAGATGACCCTGAGACTACAGCTGGGCCGTGTAAAGGTGCTGTGTGAACATCTCTCCTCCAATGTGATGTAACTTGTGGATATGATGGGAATCACTCTTGTGATTAGGTTACTAATTAGCTCACTCTGAGCTAATCAAAATGGAGATTATCTTGGATCTGGCTTAATCAAAGATGCCTTCAGAAAAAAAAAAAAAAAAAATGAAGCATCAGATGCATTCCTGCTGGCCTGAAAACAGCAACATTCAAGGGCAGGAACTTCTCTTGGAGAGAACAGTAAGGGCAATGAGAAACTATGAACATCCTTTAGAAGCTGGAGGTGGTTTCCAGCCGAAAACATTAGAAAGAAAAGAGGGATCTGCATTGTACAGCCTGATTCAGTCATTATTCTCACTGGTGTGAACTCAAATGCCTATCACAGCTTAGAGGAAGGAATATTTATTTGCTCACAGTTTTGGAGATTTCAACCCATTTTAAACTGGCTTCCAAGCAGGAGGGGCTTAATATCCTCACAGCTTCATGGAAGGGAACAGAAAGATATGAGGACTTCTGTCAGCTCATGAGGGCAAAGGAGAGAGAAGAGGGTGAGGAGCAGGGACCTGCATCAGCCTTCCCCAGAAACACTGTCCTTAGCCATGCCGCCAGAAGCCCCTCCCCAGAAACCAAGTCCAACATGGCTGCCTCATCAATCACATGAGGTTAGGAGGACATTCCAAATCCAAACCATAACACATGCATAAGGAGCTCATCTTGCCAATAAACTGAATGTGCTTGGAATTTGAGCCTCCAAATGAGAAGCACTGTATGGCCAAGGTCTCTTTGGCAGTGCATCCTATGAAATCCTAACAGAGTATTTCTTTAACCCATGTCTGGACTCCTGATCCATGAAAACTGCAAGACAATTAATGGGTGTGGTTTTAAGCCTCTACATTTATGGTAATTTGTTATGAAACAATAGAAAACTAGCAGAGATGGCATAGATGTTTCACTAAATATTAGAAAAATATATTTATGTCATTAAGTGATACAGGAAGCCACATACTACAAAAATGTAATCTTTGCTATAATAAACTGACATATATATTTAAGGCAGCACTAAAATTAAATCACTGCAAACATGTGGCTCATTAAACAAATCTTGTGCTTAAATATTCCACTTAAAATATTCCTCATAAAGCCGGGCATTGTGATGCATGATTGTAATCCCAGTACTTGGGAGGTTGAGATCCGAGGATCTAGGTTTGTGGCCAGCTTCAGCTACTTGGTGAGGCTTTCTGCAACTTAGTGAGACCCTGTTTCAAAATAAAGAACAAAAAATAGGACTGGGGTGTAGCTTGGAGGTAGAATGCCCCTGGGTTCAATTTCCAGTACTAAAAAAAAAAAAAAAAATATATATATATATATATATATATATATATATATATTTCTCAGAAAATATATATTTCCACAATAAGTTAATCCACAATAAGTTAAGAAAACAAAACAAAACAAAACAAAAACCCAAAATATACAAATAAACAAACAAAAAAACAAAGGGGAAGGATTCTACTCGTGGTTTGAGCCAGGGATTTTCAGTCATTTTGTACTCTTCTTATTATACCATAATGCAGCAAATGCTGTTTACTGGCAAACTTTGCTAGCTACTTCTTTAAAATTCCTTGAATGATGCTTTATATCTTTTTATCTCCCTTGCTAACATCCTGATAGAAATCTTAGCCCTTGACCCTGTCTTTTGCCTGGGTTGTGACCTACAGATTACTCTATTTACATAAAGATAAATGTTGTCTCCTCTCCTCTCAAAATATTCTGGTTTCATGTAGGTTCTCCATAAAGGCAGCCAATCCCTTTCCAATGGAGCCTACGTGATGTGGCCTTCCTCTATTTCTTCGACCTCATTGTTGTTGATTATTCTCTATGCATTCTGTCTATTCCAGGCATCCTGATCATCTTTTCCTATTTTGAATTGCCAGATACCTTCCTAGGATCTTTACACTTGCTTTTCTTTCTCCCTCCATCCAGGGCACTATATTTCAAGTATATACCAAATATAAACCTCTCAGTTCAGGCTTTTCTGTTATCCTACTAACACCCAGATACCTACTTTTCTTGCTTAATGTGTCTCATTTCCAGCTGATTTTTTAAACATAGTCTATCTTAATCTAAAACTACAATAATATGAATTTTATTTTTGCTTTGGAGGAAAAGAGTTTATAATTTTTCAGTGTTATTATTGGTGATCATGTCTTTCATTTTCTAACGAGCTCTAGTGTGTATTAGTAAATGTGCCTGATAAATCCAAAGCACTTTTTTCTATGGTAGTAAATTCTTCTCACTTTCTTTTTAGTAACATTTTGCTCAGAAGTATATTTTTACAGTCCTATTCTCTTATTTTGTATATCAGTCATGTTGATTATCTATTATCATATATTTAAGATAAAATTTAACCCTTGTGTTCTTCAATCTATACAACAATAAGAAAATTCCTATACTCATCTCTCTGATCGAATTGCATATTATGTAATTTGTATGAGTTCAGGCAAAGGCATAGCTGAGATATTTTAGAAAGACTGAATTACGTTGTATTGTATTAACTCTATAAAAGAAACATCTCTGTGTGCATGTTTCAAATGCATGCATAAACTGGTTTTATTCTACCAAAACTGTAGCAGGGAAATAACACTGAAGAAAACTGATTATGCTAAATGTCCAAAAGTCTTTTACTATTTTATTTTACTTTATTTGTGGTGATGGAGATTGAACCCAGAAGCATTCAACCTTTGGGTTCCACCACCAGTCTTATTTTACTATTTTATTTTGAAACAGAGTATCTTTACATTGCTGACAGCCTTGCTAAGTTGCTGAGGCTAGTCTCAAATCTTCAATCCTCCTGTCTCAGCCTCCTAAGTACTGGAATTCCAGGCATGCACCACTATGCCCGGGCTTCTTTTAATTAAAAAAAAAAAAAAAATCATGATCTTCTTGAAGGTTAAGAGGGCCTGCTCTTTTAACAGAGTAGGGTCACTTCAGCATATTGGGCAATAAGTTCCCTATCCATCTCCTTAGCTATGCAGAAGTGACCTCACTTCAGCGGCTTGAGAGGGTCAGCTGTGCATTACAGGAGGAGTAGGGCACAGTTCAGTGTGGTCTCAGAATTGTGCAGTGCAGAAGCAGCCTGGGTGACAGAAGGCACCACATACTCACCAGCAGCTGCCTGGTGGGCTGAAGGCCTGCAAGGGTCACAGGACTTCTTAGCAGCAAAAATCTCAGGAATTTGTGATGCCAATGAGGGGACCAGGGGTTTCACACTTCCCATCTTCCCATCTTGGCAGGGTTTGCCCAGATTCAAACATGCGGCCCTGTCTCCATGGCAGCAACAGGGTACTCTGGTCCCATCATTGCCAGACCCTCTGTGGTCGTGGTGTTCCACAATTTCTCAGTTTCATCCATACTCTCTTATAGCACACTCTTCCAAATATTCTTGCCAATTAGTAGCTGTTTCTCCTTGTTTTTGCTCATTCTTTGTTTTTTTTTTTTTTGTTTGTTTGTTTGTTTGTTTTTGTGGTACAGGGGATTGAACTCAGGGGCATTCTCTGAGCTATACCCTCAGCCCTATTTTTTATTCTTTATTTTGAAACCGAGTCTCACTAAGTTGTGGAGTGCCTCACTAGGTAGCTGAGGTTGGCTGCGAACCCGGATCCTCCAGTCTCAGCCTCCCGAATGCTGGGATTACAAGCGTGCGCCACCATGCCCGGCTTTTTGCTCATTCTTTGTGAAGGAGAGGTATGTCTGGGCCTTTAGTTAGCTAACTTGACAGGTTAATCCTATACTTAAAACACTTAAGGAGAGTTTAAAACATCCTTACCCGACAACCACATGTTTTGGTTTTCTTGGAATTGAGAGTTTTCCTGAAAACAGATATTTAAGTCCTGAAATGAGAATAGTAACCAGCAAATTGGAACAGTTGTTCACCCTCCGTGGTCTGTTCCTTTTTTATCTCTCTGATGTCGTTTCCTGTTAATCTTTCCCGCAACTCATACTACTTCAGATTCTATGGGCTCCCTGTATGCCTTCAAATATGTCAAATACTTTCCTACTTAAAGAAATTAGTACTGGCTGCTCTGTTGTTTGGAATATCTTAAATGGCTGACTCTTCGTTTTCTTCAACCCAACTTCAGTGTCTACTTCTCAGTAGTGTCTCTGTCACAGGAAGCATGTTGATTCTGTAATGGGGGTCCAAGAAGTTCCCAAAGAGGAAAATCCACCTCAGGAGTGGCAAGGTGCTTGCCTTACATGATTGAAAAGAATTTCAACACATATCAGAGACATAAACAGGGGTTTATTTAGGAAAGTAGGAAGTACTCATTAGATGAAGAATTCAATGTATCTCCAGAGGGGAGATGCTTTGGGTGTGTTCATAGCTCTTCTTTTAAAGGAAGCATGGTGAAGGGTGAAGACAGGAAAATATGTGAGGATGACCTCAGTCTGGTGGTCTCAAGGCAGTTTTTGGTGGTCTGGCAGTTTGCTTATCCTTAGGATTTTCAGGCTGGTTAAGGTGTCCATTATTTGAGCAATACATAAGCTAGAGAGTCTCCTAAATTATAGGTTTCTCAAGATATCTGTCTTCTTAATAGTGCACAAGGCAATTCTAGATTTTCTCAGGTTAAATCTAGCATCTACAGATTTCTCAGGAATTTGGGAGAGACAGGCCTGGGATAGAGAATAAAATATGCAATAAAAATGCTTGAAGAACTTTAGGCCCAAGTTCTAATTTTAAAGTTATATTTTACTTCTCCTTCCTTTCTATCTCCTTTCCACCTATTTATTTCTTCTATACTTCATCACCTTCTCTGGCCATCAATCAAATTAAACATTGCCCCTCTACTTCACCATCACTTTCAATCATCCTAGTGTCTTAGCCTTGCAGGTAAAATTATTTGACAGAAAAGGTAGTAACGCGCTGGCTATAAAATTTGCGAAGTAGAAAATTTCTATGTATTATTTCTTGCTTATATAACATGTGAGTTTAACTGAAAATAGTTTAGATATTTTATAAGCTATAAAGTGGCCTCTGTATTAAGTATGGTTAATTTAGAAAGTTTTTATATTTCATATATCAATTTACTGTATGTTTCCAGTTTAACTTCTGCATGTATTTAAGGGAAAGTATGACACAAAGAGAAAAAGCGAGAGAGTGCGTGCACGTGCGAGAGAGATTTTATATATTTTTTATGCCAGTGATTATTTCTTAAAAGAACATTCTACTTTTGTTTCCTCAGTCTTCTTTCAACTCAATGGCATCTATTCTGTAAGTTCTTACAAAGAACTTTTTGATATAACTAGATGGTTTCTATGAAATAGTTCAGAAAAAAATGGAAAAAAAGTAAACTGGCAATTAAATATAAAAAAATATGATAACAATAATTCGTAAAACTGAAGTGAAACATGAAAAGTCAAAAATAGTTTAAGCATACAGAAGTGATTATATAAATATCAGCATTGTTACTAGAATGATTTTATACTAATGACCACTAAGGAAAAGTAAGGATGAAGGAAAGAAGATAGGAAGAAAGGAAAGAAGATAGAAAGGAAGGAAGGTTGGTTTTACAATTCTTCACCATTCATTTACAATTAATAAAATATACATTAAGCATTTTGGAGATTTATCTTCTATCATATTCAGAAAAATGAGATTATTTTGTGTCTCTATTCTAATCATATTATTTCTCCTTTCTCATTTTCTTTTCAGGTAAAAATTCCCAATTAAGTGTGTGTTTTCTTAAGCAAATAGTGTGTGCATTATATTCAGCAAAAATTTTTAAAACTCTCTGTTAAACTTAAGTTCCTGTAAGAGCAGCTAAGCAACCATTTATTGATAATTAACTATACTTCTCAAGTGATATATCCAAATATTAAATCAACTATAAAGGCCTCCTGGGAGCCTTTGATGTTTGCATAAGCAAAACACAATGTGGTTGGTTGATTATGTAACCGTATAGAATTCTCTCATATATAATAAGCACAATTGTGGAACGAGATCAAAATGGGCTTGCTGCCCTCCCAACAAATCAACCCCACTCCAGGTCTACGTGGTAGGATTTTGTAGACTTCCAGACTGAAATTTTATGAGAGAACTCTCTCCCATAATATTCAATCCAGAAGAAATCAAAATATAAAATCCACATGTGAGCAAATGGCTTTTAGTAATTCACACCCATAAAATGGAGAATCATAAAATAGTGAATGTTTATCATAACCAAATACAGTTGTCTACTGTAGGGCATTCACCAAGATCATTTTATATTTAACCACTGAATTACTGTCTTCCAGCTGTTATATTCAAGTTCCAAGAATCCTTAGTGTCATTAAAAAGTGATTGAGATGGAAGTATTTGATCTGATTGGAGGTTGTGCACTGGGGATAAAGAAATAGAAAGACATGTTTGGAAAGAACATAATTTATATTTATACTGCAAAACTCCCACCGTGGCCTTCAGCAGGCTCCAAATCAGCACATGAATAGGATTTCCACATTCTTAAGCCAGTCAAGAACAAGGAATTTTGATACTTTGAAATTTGGTGATTAGGCTGCAAGGCTAATTAAAGTAGAGGAATAATAAGAGCAGGGAAGCTAGGAACTGGCAGTGTGTTGGAGTTTAGAAAATAATTAGAGATTAGTGTAAGAAAATTGTCTAAAATGCTTTTTAGAATGGTTTGAATATCAAGGGAAAATTTTAACTTAATGTGTGAATCAGTGAATTAATATATTTTATTTTTTTATGAATTAGCATATTATAATCATATATCTTTGTTAGGTACAAGCTGATAAAGGCATATATTCACACATTTCTCATTTAACCCTTTCTCAATTCCCACCCCACTCCCTCACCCTCCCTCCTTCTCAAGCTCAGTTTAGTGATTGACTTTGATATATTTGTGAAGGTACATCATGTGCATTAGGGTGCCCCCCACCCCGTCCATCACCTTCAGTTAAGTCAACTTCTTTGCTTATCTAGGGTTTCTCCTTTTTCACCTGGAGTCCCTCTTATGCCCCATCTTCTCCCTAGCATCCACATATTAGGGAAAGCATATGTTTTTTTTACTCTTTGTGACTGACTAATCTCACTTAACATAATGTTTTCCAGTTCCATCCATTTCCCTGCAAATAACATGATTTTGTTCTTCTTTATGGCTAAGTAAAATTCCATTGTGTACATATTCCATAGTTTTGTAATCCATTCATCTGTCGATGGACATCTTGGCTGATTCCATAGTTTGGCAATTGGGAATTGTGCAGCTATAAACATAGATACACATGTGTCGATCTAATAATTTAGTTTCCATTCTTTATTGCTGGATCATATGGTAGGTTCATTCCCATTCATCTGAGGATCCTCCATACTGTTTTCCAAAGTGGTTGCACTAATTTGCAATCCCACAAACAATGTATTAGGGTTCCCACTTCTCCACACCCTTGCCAGCATTTGTTGTTGTTTGTGTTCTTGATGATTGCCATTCTGATTGGAGTTTGGTGAAATCTCAAGGTAGTTTTGATTTGCATCTCTCTGATTGCTAATGATATGGAACATTTCCTCATACATTTATTGGCCATTTGTATTTCTTCTTTTGTGAAGTGTCTATTTAGATCCTTTGCCCATTTTTTGATTGGGTTATTTGTTTTCTTAGCTGTGATTTTCTTGAGTTCTCTGTATATCCTAGATATTACTCCTCTATCAGAAGAGTAGCTGGCAAAAATTTTCTCCCACTCTGTGGGCTCTCTCTTGAGGTTCTTGATAGTTTTCTTTGCTGCACAGAAGCTCTTCGGTTTAATGCAATCCCATGTATTGATCTTCTTTTGAGTTGCTTATGCTTTTGGTGTCTTGTTGAGAAAGTTTTTACCTGTGCCTGTGTGTTGAAGTGTTGGTCCTGTGCCCTCTTCAAGTAGCTGCAAGGTCTCTGGCCTTACTTCCAGGTCTTTGATCCACCTTGAGTTGACTCTTGTGCAGGATGAGAAAGTGGGGTTTATTTCCGTTTTCCTGCATATGGTTAACCAGTTTTTGCCAACACCATTTGTTGAAGAGGCTATCTTTTTTCCAGTGTATGTTTTTGGCTCCTTTGTCAAAAATCTTGACTGTAAGCACATGGGTCTGTTTCTGAATATTCTATTCTGCTCCACTGGTCTATGTATCTGTTTTTGTACCAATTGTAACTTGCTGTTATATTTATCATTTAATAGTTTAACTATTCTACTACTGATAGTTTATTTATTTATAATATTACATTATATTTCTAACAATATTGCTTTAGCTCAATTTTCAACTATTTAGTCAGATATGAAATTTAATATTCAGATAGCCAATTTTCAATCATTATTTTTTTTATTTGTTTTAATCCACATCTTTCAAACTTTTCTTCATCAGTAATAAGAAGATGGGATTTGCCAATGAATTGCACATTCATGCAAGCCAGAAAGATAGGAAAATGTGAATAAGATGTTAACTTTTTGAGGTAGTTGTCACTAGACAACTCCTGGAGCATCATGGAGATCCATCCACCCATATTGTTATTGTTAAATGAGACAATTGGAATTTGTCCCTGAACGTTAGAATTGCAGCAGCTTTCCCATAACAGAGGATCATCTGCTGCTAAGCTCTTGCTAAGTTCCTGCTTGAAATGTTAGTGGTGATTTCCTGAAATTAGCTTTGTAAACCTTTTTTTTTTTTTTTTTTTTTGTACTGGGGATTGAACCCAAGGGACTTCTACCTCTGAGTTATAGCCCTAGCCCTATTTTTTTTTTTTTATTTCGAAACAGGGCCTCACTAAGTTGCTAAGGGAGGGACTCACTAAGTTGCTGAGGCTCGTCTCAAACCTCCTGTTCCAGCCTCCCAAGTACTGGGATTGCAGGCATGTACCATCACACCTGGCTTGTAAATCTTGATGTCCTTTCAAATTCCATTTGTCATCAAAGACTGATGAGTAATATTGTACTCAGAAAATGGAAAAGAATGGCAACCCCACCTCTCTCAAGTCTTTTCTGCCCCGCCTACACCAAACTGTGGCACCATAAATCCATAGGCAAACATGAAACAGAATAACAAAATAACAATAGAAAATGGTATTGGAACAATAAAAATCTGCAATTTTACACAGGAAGCTTTGTTAGATATTTATTGTAGTCTGTCAAAAATTAATTGTTGACAAGCAATTAACAAAAATGAATAAGCAAAATGAGTTTGGTGCACTGGGAAGTTTGAACTCTCTTCTGAATTATTTTGGAGTAACCAAAATGAATGAGGCTTTTGTGGAAAATTCAGGACTTTGGTCAACACATCTTGTTGTGAAGATGGTTGGCTGGTCAAAATGACATAGACTTAACCTTTAAAAACTAGATAAGCTAAAAAGTGAAGAGCTATATAAGAGAAATGTAAAATATATTGAGGAGTGAATAGGTTCTCCTAAACAAACTAGTACAAAACAATTTCAAATAAAAAAAGAAAGAAAATGGACAAGATTTAAAATAATCAAAGTTATTAAGGTGATGCTTTAGAATATATGTCAATCTGAAAAAAAAATCTTTGGTTTTATAAACCACATGTAATTCTTTTCTTATTAGATATATTCTTCAATGAAAGTAGCATTTCAAACTTTCCCAAGTTTGAATTTTTGGAATTATATTCTGTGTCATAATGACATTCAGTTTTGAAAACTCAAAATCTACAGAGCTGGCATTTCTGTTAAAACTGCTGAGTTCACTTGATATAATTAAAAAACATAAGAAAGTATAGACTCAAAAACTTAGTGTGATTAGCATATGAGAAAATGATTAATGTAATGTCTTCAAAGCTTTCCCTAAAATCTTCTGATGGATCAAATAATATTTTAGCTCTTATCCTTGCCTGATGAGCACACATCCTAATTCATGATAATCAACTTACACTGTGTAAAACATCTTCAAAATGTTCTATAACAATTAGAGAGATTTTATATTTGAACAGTACCATGTTTCATCTACTTATCCATTTGTGAAAAATTAAATAATTGGCCCTCCTTTGTAAGAGTGTCAATGATTCTCAGAATGTAAATTGGGAACGTTGGCATGTATCACCTTTTTTTTAAAGACTTGGTTTTCTCTTTTGGGTTAAGAAAAACAAACCTAAGCAACCTCCTGTGAAGGTTTATGTCTTTCTCTCCTTTTGTCTCTTTCTCTCCTCTTCCTTTTCATGATATAAGCTACTTCTGGGGCTTTGTATACAATCATCCACTACTGAAACATGGAACATTTCTGCCCTTGCTCAAAAATGTTATTGTTCCCTTTCTGGCCTTGATTCTAAATTGTATGCATGCATCTATAACAAAATCCTGCTATGCATATTTATTTTACCCATACACATATGTAAGCATATGTGTTTAGCATGTATGCTCTATATTTAGCATTTTATCCTGTGTTAAAGTAAAACTGTAACCATAGCAAATACATACAAGCTTACCTTTTTCTTTCTCTGGTAAAGCAGTCTTCATTGATTCTCTTCAGCTTTGCCTCACAGAAAATGCAGAAGTTGAGCTCATGGAATTAAGTTACCCAGTATTTAACATAGTAACAGGACAGTGATTAATACTCGGAATAAGAGGATGCATTTATAATCCTGAGTTCTTCGACTACTCTTCCAATGCTTTTATATTTCTTTGTTGAGATTGTGGGGCAAATAAATATTTAGTGCAATAAATGAGATAGCAGCAAGCCATATATATTGCCTCTGCTCACTGAAGCCAAGAGTTCCTTTTAAAGTGTAAATATGACCATGTCACTTCTTGTCTTAAAATTCTTCTTTGTCTCCCTGTTCTTCAGGATGAAGTTAAAGCCTCTTAGTAAAGGCTCCTGGACTGACTGCTTTATCTTCTTCTCCTGTCTCATCTCTTTACCCTTCTCAATAAACCACTTGTATTGGGCTGTCTTCTAACGTGAAGAGAATTGAATCCATTCAGACTAGTTTGAACAACAAGAACAAAATTTACACCCCTCAAATGTGCATGAATGATACTAAATATATATATATACATATATATATACACATATACATGTATGTATATAAGGTGAACCACAATTCTTTACTTTTACCATGAACTAAATAAGACCAAACCAAAAAAAAAAAAAAATAGAGAAAAAAACTAAAATGGATCAGAGATCTAAATATAAAAACTAAAACTAAAATTTCTTGAGGAGAATTTTGAAAATCTTTGCCTTGAAGTAGGCCATATTTTAGGTAGAGCACAAACAAAGAAAGCAAAATATTGATTCTGAAGGGGGCCCACTGACTTAACTCCATTTTGTCTCTGACTCCATATGCCTCTTGAACTATTTTTCGGAGTCACTCTCATTGGCAGTTACCTTGGATTCCAGAGAACAACAGCTCTAATTGATAGACATCTTTATGATAAAAGGCTTCAGCCTCTTTCCAAGCCATCATAAGCCTCATCACCCATGGTGAAATTATCCCCTGAGTGGGACCAGTTACCCCATGGTGGAATCAAGGCTGTCTCTCTGCCGACTATGCACCCCTCCCCAAAGCCATTCAAATCCATAACTCCAGCCTTTGTTTCCCTTCTCTATAAAACCCCAAAGTTCCTGCCAGCTCCTTGAAGAGAGATCTTTGGTTACTGAAGCCCTGTATTCCGACAGGCCTACTTTTTAAAGCTCTTTTCCTGCTCCATGCTACCACATGACTCTTTGATTGACATATTGGGACTGGTGACCCAGCCTGGTCTGTGACCCTCAGAGCTGTGGCCTTCACCCTAGAATTCCAGTAAAAATACTTGATATGATCAAAAGTTAAGGTAAGCAAACAAATATATACTGTTTAAGATAACTGTTACAAAAACAGAAAGATGAGAAATGGAATAGAAGAATAAGTATTTGCAAAGCATGTACCTGGAAAAGACCTGCATCCAATATGCAAATAATTTTTGTAACTCAATTATAAGATAACCAACCTGATTTTTAAAAATTTACAAAGATTTTGGCAGCACTTCACCAAAATGTGAGTGTCTGTATGTTTGTATATTATTTTTTTCTGATGAAAACAAATGTTTCTGACTACCTTACTCAGGGTATTGGTCTACACTGAACTCAAATTTTTGGAAGAAACTCTAATACATGTTATTTTGTATCACAACTAAGACAATTTGATGCTTTTCTTATAAAAAAGGTAACAAGTGAGCCAGGAATGGTGGCATACGCATGTAAACCCAGTACTTAGAAAGCTGAGATAGAAAGATCATAAGTTTGAGACAAGCCTCAGCAATTTAGTGAGACCTACAGAAACTTAGTGGGACTCTATTTAAAAAACTAGAAAAATAAAAGTGTTTGCGGATATAGTTCTTGGAAACAGAATGCCCCTGGGTTCAATCCCAACACTACACATGCATACCAAAAAAGGTAATAAATGCAAACAAGCCTTTTGTAAAATATGATTTTGAGCTTGTCAGTAAAAAATAAGCACATATTAAACTCCCACCTCTTACAGTATAGAATACTTCATTCTCAGCCTTTATAAAAAGTTCTAGCTTGGATAGTAGCAACTTCAACTTTGGTTAGGCATAGTGAGTTACAAATCTCAAGTAGTCAGCCTGAATCTTTGCTAATTTGGGCACATTTCACCAAAGGATTCAAACTTTATTGATAATGAATGGTACCATGGCAGTGTGTACCCTCAAGAAGCAGGACTGCCAGGGACTGATCCACCCATGCTCACCTCCCTCTTGTCCACAAGCACTCTGCTGCCATTGCTCTGGAGAAGTTTTTTCCCTTGAGAATTTCAGTGACAGGGGAGGTCTTCCATTTCTTTTTCTGTATTAAAATTTTATTGGTGTATTACAATAAGACATAATAGTGGGATTCATAGTGATTTATTTATACATAATCAAAGTGTGGTCTTCCATTTCTTGAATTCTCATCTAGGTTACCCTTATTCGATTTTACCTTACTAACCCATCTTTAAGCATTCTGATCAAAGTACTGATGGTTCTTAATTACATATAAAATATTTTGTAAATCACCTTGTCTTGATTTCAGAAAGAAAGGAACAGAGAATACTCTACATAATCTACTATATTAATGTAATGACATTATATATTTATATATTTTTTAAAAACTTAAATTTGTTTGTATTCCAAACCGGATTTTAACATCTTAAGTTAATAAAATGAGTTATAAGGTTCTTATCCTTTTAATAAGATCTACTTTTCATCTTAGTAAGTGAAAATATTATTGATTTTATGAATATGAATTTTAATACCTGAATAGCATTCTTTTTTTATTTAATCCTTCAAATCCAAGACATGATTTTTTAATACTTGTTAGCCTGTAGTCATTCATAAGTTAACTCTGTGCTCATAAATACATACGGTTCTCAAAAGGGTAGAATGAGTTAAACCACACTATTTTTAGCAGTTTAAATATCTGATGTGAAAATGGAAAGCAAACATCTACAATAAACTTCCTCAATTTAGTTGATTTTAATGGAATTTCAATCTTTTCAAAATGTCTTTGAAATATGCGGCCTTTTACCATGGTCATATTGAGTTTACAAATATTTTTAAGAAAGGAACATAATATTTGGATGTTGGGTGAGTTGGCGTCATTGGCTGCAGTCCACTTATCGCCTTCCTGTTTACATGTTCATAATCTGGCACCATAATGTTTGTGTGTTTGTTTTGTGTGTGTGTGGTATTGGGGATTGAATCTAGGGGGCATGCTACCTCAGAGCTACACCCTCAGCACTTTTGTTTTGTTTTGAAACAGGATTTCACTAAGTTGTTGATGGTCTTGCTAAGTTACTGAGTTTTACTGAGTGTGGATGTGAACTTGTGATCCTCTTGTCTCAGCCCCCCCAAATCCTGGAATTACAGACATGTGCTACCACATCCAGCTCTGGTCACTATACTTTAGCTATCTTTTCTTTCAGATAATTTTGTCATAAGCCTATACTACTTTTTTTTTTCTTTTTTAGTATTAATCTATTTTTCCTACTACTAAATGAATATATTAAAAGTTAAATTGTTTACCAATACTGTGATCAACCACTGCTGTGATGGGGTGGTTTCTCCAAAGATATAAAATAATTCTAGCTAAAAAAGAATACCACAGAGACTTACCTTGAATACATTAATTCAAATATCTTCTGTGATGAAATGGATGGGCAAACAATTAAGAAAATGAATCATAGATAGGTTTGGTGATGAACACTTTTAAACCCAGTAGTTGGAAGGCTTAGATAGGAGGATCACGAGTTTGAGGACAAACTCAGCAACATAGCTTGACTCTCAGCAACCTAGAAATACCCTGTTTCCAAATAAAAAATAAAAAGGGATGGAAATGTAGCTCAGGGGTAGAATGACCCTGAGTTCAATTCCTAGCACTACAAAAAATAATGATAATAAAAACAAAAAAGTAAATCACAATTATATCCAGAAAATGATCTGCTAGTTTACTATTTGTTTATAGAATATTTGGTTTGATCAAAACATCTACAGGCTATTCTAAAAGTTCATTATTTTATGGCTAAAAATTAACAAAAACTAACAAAGAAGAAATCTTCAGCTGGGAGTAAAAGTGTACCTTGAATAATGATACTTGGGTTAGGAAACACATTAATGGAATATTCATTCGCTTGCTTGCTCTGCTTTCTGGGAAAGGACAAAATGGGATAGAAAACAAAGGGGTCTACATATATCTAACTATGTTCCAAAGACAGTATGACATTTGAAGAAGCAGAACTGGAGACAGAGTGCAAATAACTAGAAATGAAATAGAAGTTACTAAAGAAAAGGGAGTAGCAAAGGGTTGGAAGGTTGGGGCCAAGCGATAAAAAAAAAAAAATGAGTATCTGTAAACAAGACAAAATGAAATAAAAACCTGCTGTTGAGGGGATTCTATTTCTCTGCTAAAATTTAATCTCCAATAAGGTTTCTCTTTAGGAAAAATTGGAATCATGCGTCCTATTGTACATTGGTATCAGAATAGTGTAAGTCAAAGCAAATATCAGGAGAGGAACTCAGTTTCATCCTATGCCCAGCCAATTTAATAGGACTCTGAAGTACATGATGAACTCTGGATTACAATTAGATGGAGAAAGTGCTATTAGTTGGATGAAAATTAATAGCTGAAATGACCCTCATTACTATCATTTTGCTTCTGTGGTTACTTGTGAGGAGAATAAAATCATGTTATCCATTTCCTGCAATTTTGTCAAATGATCTTCAACATATACTGCAAAGATTTGAGCTCTGTCTTTCAGCATTTATTCTTAACTAAATGTTCATTAACACAAATGCTCATTATCTTCATGTAATTCTGCTGTCTTTTAAATTTTTAAAAAGAACTCTTACTCTGTTTCAAACAGAACTATATACTATAAGGTAAACTCCATAACTGGAGACCAGCCATTTCTCCAGACAGTTAAGCACTTAAAAGATATATTCAACAATTGTCCTTAATTTTAAAACAGTATATTATGAGTAATGATTCAAGTATTTTTTTACAACACAGTATTTTATGAAGAATTATCTAACTGGTGATATAACATTGTTAGGGGCACACTAATTGTTTTTCTTACCAAAATTTTCCTTCTGTATATTACCAAGCACATGTCATGACCATGTTAAATTCATCTGTGAAATCCTATACCTTTTATAATAAGCAGTAGGCAGTATTATCCAATCATCCTGCCTTCTCATCCTCTCACTAGTGAATATTCTTTTTCATTGAATATGTACACAACTCATACTAGAGATATTCCCATAGGTCAAAATAAAATTGACTGCTTTCTCAGTGTAAGAAAGGAAAACAATCTTTTATATCTATGGAAGTTATAAGATCACAGAGAAGCTGGCAGGATTTCATTTTGTAACCATAGCCTAGGCTTCTATGTTGTGTTGTAACCTTTGCACAGGTGTCTATATGCTCCACTCCTGGATGTACTGGTTTCCTGTTTCTCCTTTTGTAAAGTCTGCCTAGTGAAAACTAGCCAATCAGATTAGACTGTAAAAGCCATACTCCTGCCAATGGGAAACGGGGTAGTGACTTTTGGCTTCAGGAATAAAAGGTGGAGCAAACTGCCCACCCAGTGTGCTTACACCCTTCTGCATAGAAATAAATTGCCTTGCCAAGTTACATTTGACTTCATGATTTTTAAAAATATTTATCGGTGCATTACAGTCTAACACCATAATGTAGTTCACAGTGATGGTGATATGCATGCACATAACACTGGGTGAACATGTCCCTATGTCCCTCCCCACCCGCACGCCCCATACATGATAATGAGATTGACATTGGTATTCTCACAGATGTACATAAACCGATGGAAGTATTTCCTTCATGATTCTCCCTCTCTCCCCTTCCCCCTAAACCATCTTCCAGGCTCCACTGAGGTTTTTCCTCCATTATCTATCGTCCCTCTGGTATCCCGATTACTCCCTAGCTTTCATACGTGAGAGAAAACATATGACTCTTCACTTTCTGTGACTGGCTAATCTTACTGAATATAATGTTCTCTAGGTCCATCCATTTTTCTGTGAATTATACAATATTATTCTTTATTGCTGAGTAGAATTCCATTATGTTTATATTTCATCTTTGCTAAGTATTCCTCTAATAGAGGATTATTATCTAGAATATACAAAGTACTTAAAGGACTTAACGCTAAAAAGAATTACATAATTGAATAAAAAATGGACAATTGAACTAAACAGATACTTCACAAAATAAGGATTATGAATGGTCAATAAATACATAAAAAAATGTTCAACATCATTAGCAATCAGGGAAATGCAAATCACAACTACACTGAGATTCCATCTAACCACAATCAGAATAGCAATTATCAAGAAGTCAAACAACAATAAATGCTGGTAAGGATAAGGAGAAATAGGAACTTTGCTATACTGTTGTTGTTCATTTTCTGTATTTTCTCCGACACATTTAGAAACTTTATTTTTAACAGTATTTTCTTCAACACATTTAAAAAGATTTCATCTTTTCTGAAATGTGCTTTCTCAAATGGATAGTAATTTTCTTTTAGTAAGCACATAACTTGAACCAGTTTTTACACTAAACCAAAGGTATCCCCTGCAGGCAGCACTAACCATAGACTCAGCTAATATGCCATTCGGTAACAGTGCTCAAGTTTACTATTGTCTTCTCTCTTCTCTCATCCCAAAGCTTCAAACACTTGCATTGTCTGCTGTAAGATTTACTTTAAGAAGCTAGCAAATCAGATCCTTCTACTTAACTTTCCTGAATTTTTTTATAGGCCAGTTGGTACAGGTGAGAGTCATTAGTAATCGCCAGTCTCCAATCAGCAATTAGCTCCAATTAAGGCTTCCCAGCTGCGCAGGCAGACCTGGGCTGACTCTCTGTAGTGGCTTCAACTGCCAAAGCTGGATCACAAGTCAAGCTAAAAATGTGGGAATCATTCACATCTCATCCCTCTGATGTACAAACTTTTTGATTACACCGTACCTCTCATTTTCAAAGCTAATTACTTATTTTGTAGGGGTCTCGAGTGCACACAGCTGTATATATATCAATAGCCAGGTGGCAAAATCAGACTATGAAACATACTGGAGTTTGATAGGGATAATCCACCAAAAAGAACAAAACATAAAGCCAAGGTCAAACTTTTCACAATTTAGCTAGAAAACTGGAAGGAGTACAGATTTATCACCAAACTGTTAAAGTTATTACAGTAATTAAAAGTGTATGTGTTAGTCAACTTTCTGTTGAAAACCTTAGATACAATATTATATGCCAGGGATGGGGAGGGAGTGGGGTGGGTGGAATCCAGGGGGAAGCTCACCAAGTACTGTGTGCAGGTATGTTCCTATCACTTTGAACTTCATTATGATGTGAGATTACAATGTACCAATAAGAGCATATTAAAAAATTTGTGCAAAGAAAACCTGAGATAATCATCTGGAAAAAAGAAAAAAAAATATTTTATCTCAAGTTTCAGAAGTTGATCAGTCTACATACTTGGCTTTGTTTTGGGCACTTGGCAGCCAGTATATCACTGCAGAGGTGGAGGTAATCTCTTCAGTTCCTGACAGCTGGGAAGGAAAGAGAGAGGGGAGTGGGCTGAGGCCCCAGGATTCCCTTTAAGGACACACCCCAGTGACCTAACTGTCTCCAACTTGGCCCCACCTCCTCAATAATCCTAGCACTTCTCAATGGCATGACAGGCAAAGCAACCAAACCTTTAACGTGTGGGCCTTTTGGAGACACAAACCCTAATAGTGCATATACGCAAAAACACAGAATTAATGTATAGACTATATGTAAATCAGATTACAGTAACAGAAGGTACATGTAAACAAGTAGGTACATTGTTTTATCTGGTATTAAAGGGAAAACAGGCAAGTAGAAAAGCAGAATGCAAAAAGAAAGGAGAGAAAAATGAATACTCATTGTTTTGTGGCAACTGGGATAACTCAAACACCATAATTGAAAATAAAAAAAGGTTCAGCCTTTCTGGAATACAGTTTGTTAATGTATGTTAAGAGCTTAGAGTACCAGTATTTTTCAAATCCCTAAAAATATTTCTAAATACCTATATTAAAGAAAAGCAGACAAGCATAAGAGTTTCTGATACATATTTGAATTATAGATTTCTTAATATGATTGTCCCTTAATATTCAGAGAGAATTGATTCAATGATCCCAAGTGAATACCAAAATCCACAGATGCTCAAGTCCCTAATGGCATGTATATGTAGAAAACTATAGCACTCGTCAAAGAAATAAGACCTACACAGATGAACAGTTATTTTATTCATGGATAAAGATAATGTTGTGAAATTTTCAGTTCTTCCCAATTTGTATACACATTCAGCGCAATCCCAGTCTAAATCCCATGAAATTTTATCTTTTGAAAAGGCATATTTAAATTGAATTCCAAAGAAAAGTTAAAAAGAACTGCTATAGTCAACATAACATTTAAAAAGAACAAAATTCAAGGACACACCCTATCCACTTTTAAGAATTACTGCAAAGCTACAAGACCACATGGTTATGATGGAAAGACAAATATGTAAAACAATTAAATAGGTAAATTGTCCAGATATAGACACTTAGAAATACAGTGAGATGATGTTTGACAAAAAGTGAAAGTATTTCAATTGAGAAAAGATAGTCATTTCAGCAAATGTGTTGAAAAAACACATGTAGGTGCAAACAAACAAAAGAAACAAAAACATCTAGAAATAAACCTTATGGCATTCTCTAAAATCAACTCAAAATGGATGGTCAGATTGAATTTCATGAAACACAAACTTTTTAAATTTCTCAAAGAAAATACAAGTGGCCTTAGATTAAGATAAATTTTTAAATATATCTCTCAAAGAAAGGTATATGACACGGAAAAAAAAATGATAAGCTGGATTTTACTAACTTAAAAACCCCCGTCATGCAAATAACATCATTAAAGGAAAAACAAAACCAAAAGTACAGACTCCAAGATTTTTGTTTTGTTCAAAACAAGTATCTCATAAATTAGTTGTAAGAGATGATGGTGTGTGCCTCTAATCCCAGTACTTGGGAGGCAAAGACAGGATAATTGCAGGTTCAAGCTCAGCCTCAGCAACAAAGTGAGATCCTATTTCCAAATAAAAATTAAAATAGAGTTGGAGTTGTCGATCAGAAGTAGAATGCTCTTGAATTCAATTCCCAGCATTAAAAAGCAAAGCAAAGCAAAGCAAAACAAAACAAAATGACAAAACATGCAAAATAAAACATGTATTCCAAATATGCTAAAAAGCCTTTAATCTCAACTATTAAAAAAGAAACAAATCAGTTAAAAAGTAAATGTGTATCTCTCTGATTACTAATGATGTTGAATGTTTCCTCATACATTTATTGGCCATTTGTATTTCTTCTTTTGTGAAGCATCTATTTAGATCCTTTCCCCATTTTTTGATTGGGTTATTTGTTTTCTTAGCTGTGAGTTTCTTGAGTTCTCTGTATATTCTAGATATTAGTCCTCTATCAGAGGAGTAGCTGGTAAAAATTTTCTCCCACTCTGTGGGCTCTCTGTTGAGGTTCTTGATAGTTTTCTTTGCTGCACAGAAGCTCTTCAGTTTAATGCAATCCCATGTATTGATCTTTCTTTGAGTTGCTTGTGCCTTTGTGGCTTTGTTGAGAAAGTTTTTACCTGTGCCTATGTGTTGAAGAATTAGGAATGTGCCCTTCACATAGCTGCAAGGTCTCTGGCCTGACTTCCAGGTCTTTGATCCACCTTGAATTGATTCTTGTGCAGGGTGAGGAAGTGGGGTTTATTTAGACTTTTCAGCATATGGTTAACCAGTTTGCTAACACCATTTGTTGAAGAGGCTTTTTTTCCAGTGTATGTTTTTGGCTCGTCTGTCAAAAATCAATTGACTTTAAGTATGTGGGCTTGTTTCTGAGTCTTCTATTCTGCTTCATTGGTCTATGTGTCTGTTTTTGTGCCAACACCATGCTGTTTTTATTACTGTGTCTTTGTAGTATAGTTTGAAGTCAGATATTATGATGCCTCCTGGATGGTTCTTGTTGCTAAGAACTACTTTAGCTATTCTGTACTTCTTGCTGTTCCAAATGAATTTAAGAACTGATTTTTCTATGTCTGTGAGGAATGACCTTGGTAATTTAATGGGTACTGCCTTGAATCTGTAGATTACTTTTGGGAGAATGGCCATTTTGATGATATACCATCAAAAATACAAACAACAGCAAATACTGGCAAGGGTGCAGAGAAGTGAGAATCCTAATACATTGTTGGTGAGATTGCAGATTAGTACAACCACTTTGGAAAACAGTATGGAGGATCCTCAGACAAATGGGAATGAACCTACCATATGATCCAGCAATACCACTACTGGGTATCTACCCAAAAGAATGGAAACCAAACTATCAGACCAATGCATGTGTATTTATGTTTATAGCTGCACAATTCACAATTACCAAACTATGGAATCAGCCAAGATGTCCATCAACAGATGAATGGATTACAAAACCAGAATATGTACACAATGGAATTTTACTCAGCCATAAAGAAGAACAAAATCATGTCATTTGCAGGGAAATGGGTAGAACTGTAAAACATTATGTTAAGTGAGATTAGTCAGTTACAAAGAATAAAAAAGCATATGTTCTCCCTAATATGTGGATGCTAGGGAGATGATGGGGCATAAGAGGGACTCCAGATGAAAAAGGAGAAACCCTAGATAAGCAAAGAAGTTGACTTAACTGAAGGTGATGGATGGGCTGGGGGGGTGGAGGGCATCCTAATGCACATGATGCACTTTAACAAATATATCGAAGTGTAAAAGATCTAAATAGACACATAGCCAAAGCATGTAACATGGTATTAAACACCACATGCTATTAGGAAATAGCGCATTAAACTCAAGTGAGAGCCTAGCACACATCTATTAGAATGGTTAAAATGAAAAGCACAGACAATATTGATTGTTGGCAAGGATGTAGGGGTATAGGAACTCTCATTCATTGTTGACAAGACAGTAAAGCAGTACAGCAACTTTAGATGACTATTTGGTAGTTTCATCTAGTGTGAATTATAGTCTTACCATAAGAACCAGTATTGATGATTCCAGAGGTTTACCCAACTGATTTGAAGAATTATGTTCATACTAAATCTGCATGCAAATATTTATAGCAATTTTATTGATAAGCTCCAAATCTGTATACAACAAAAATGACCTTCAGTAGCTTAATAGAAAAAAGAAAACTATGATATAGCCATACAATTAATTGTTATTTTTGCAGTAAAAATTAATGAGCCTCAAACCACAAAGAAGCATGGATAAATCTTAAATGAATACTGTTAAATGAAAAACTCCACTTTAAATAGGCCACAGATTCTATTAGTCCAATGGTATCACATTCTAGAATAGGCAAACTATAACAATAGTAAAAATACCAATGGTGACCAGATATTTGGTGGCAAAAAAAGAAGGTCAAATAGATCAAGTATGGGAAAATTTTATAAGGATGCAAAGCTATTTTTTTTTTTTTTTTTTTTTTTTTTTTTTTTTTTTGCGATACTAGGGATTGAACTCAGAGGCATTCTACCTCCAAGCCCTATTTTTTTATTCTTTATTTTGAAACAGGGTCTCACTAAGTTGTGGAGTGCCTCACTAGGTAGCTGAGGCTGGCCGTGAACCCGATCCTCCGGTCTCAGCCTCCCAAATGCTGGTATTACAAGCGTGCGCCACCACGCCCAGCAAAGCTATTCTTTATAATACTGTAATGGTGGATACAAGACACTGTGCATTTTTCAAAAGCTTACAGAATACTATAGTACAAATATTGAGTCTCAGTGTATGCAAATTTTAAAGTCCTTACCCCCAAAGGAATGCAGACCATGACAAGATAATATAAGCATATTGCAGATGTATGAAAGTGCTGACCCGACTATTTTTGGAACACGAGGAGTCTGCAAAACTTAAGGGGAGAAAAAGGTGCAGCAGTATTCTATTTTAGTTGATGGTGCTGTTTCCCATGAGAATGTGGGATAACAATTGTGATACTGCTAACCATGTGCACTGGAACTGAACAATGATGTATGGCAAGAGATGGAAGCCAGATGTCCATTGAGTGAGAGTTTACAGATCAGCAAGTGAAGGAACTAAAGTAAGCCATATGGTAGTGGATTAGTTGGTGACAGCAGAATGAACCCATGTTTAACTTAATATGGATATGAGTAGTTTCCTATAGAAATATTGACTAGCATGTGTATATGCCTGGGTAATTATGCACACATATGGTACCTTGCTCTGTCAGCCGAGAAGGTTTAAATAGAAGAATGCTACAATAACACAATCTGGAAATGGTGGTGCACACCTGTAATACCAGAATTTGGGAGGCTGAGACAGGGAGATTCTAGGTCCAGCCACAGCAACTTAGGGCAACTCACAGCAACTCAGTGAGACTGTGTTTCAAAAGAAAAAAAATAAAAAAGGTCTGGGGGTGTAGCTCAGAGGGAAAATGCCACTGGGTTCAATTTTCAGTATCTAAAACAAAAACAAAAACAAACAAACAAAAAAACCCCAAAACTACAATAGCAATGAATATACCAATCCTATTTTTTAGCTTCTATAACTATTCTTTCAATAAAAAGGAACAAGTTTCCATAAAGAAATGGCTGATTCTAGAACTGAATTGGAAACATACAAAATTGGGGAATATACCAATCCTATTTTTTAGCTTCTCTAACTATTCTTTCAATAAAAAGGAACAAGTTTTCATAAAGAAATGGCTGATTCTAGAACTGAATTGGAAACATACAAAATCAGAGTAGAAGAATTTCTAGTACTAGAATGTAGGAAAGTAATAAAAATAACCATATTGATTAGGGCACATTAAAAAAAGACACAGAAACCAACTGATTGAATGAGCAACAACAATAAAAAATTAAGTTAGTATTAGATTGTAATGCAAAGTACAAAATAAACTAATCCACATGTAAATAAATAAATGAGTCTGTGAATGCACACTAAAGCCAGTGATCAAATGCATAAGTAGGTGGGGAGAGAAGACACAAATCTTCCTTGCAAAAGAATTCCAAATTAATTATATAGAAATTCCCCCCTCAAGGAGATGGTGCATAATTGTCTATTTCTACAGTGTGGGCTGTGCTTAAGTGTCTTCCTTCAAAACAGTGCAGTATGAAGAGGAGGCAAGAAAACGTAGCTCTCTGGTGGAAAAACCTGACAAGCATTTCCTCTAGATGGTGATCAAAGTTAACGTCAACAACAGCAAGTTGCTGGAATGTCTACAAAATACCTGTCTTGCACTTCTCAAAACTGTCAAGGCCATCAGCAACAAAGAAAATCAGAGGAACTGTCAAAGCCCAGGAGAATCTAAGGAGTAATGACAGATTTAATGTGTCATCTTGTATGGGTTCCTGGAACAGGAGAAGAACATTGGGTTAAAACTGAAGTGGGGGGAAATAAATAAATCTGAATTACACATGAACTTTGGTTAAGAAAAAAGATGTATCAATAGTTAAAGGAACCATACCAAGTTAAGGTGTTATAATAGTATCCTAGAGGCCAGGCAGATAAATGCTTTCCATATACAACTTTGCTTTTACCTGACAATTATTCAAATTTTTTAAAATGCTTATCTTCTTTGAACGAATTGATCATCCTCAAAAAAGAAATGAAACAAACCTGAAAACATATGCCAAATTCCAAGTTTCTGTTTAAACAGTATTGTATGCTGAATTTCCAAGTTCTGTTTAAGCAGTATTGCACCAAAATAAGAACATCTTTCCTCATTATCATTTAATTAGTTCTTGCTAAGAAAAAGGAAAAATGGTCAATTTAACCATGTAGCAATGTAGAATAAATGATAAATCTTTGTATTGGCCTCTTCAACAATGCATTTGAAATAGGCTAGAGCAACATAAAAAAAAATGTTACCTGAACTTCATTTTAATACAACTTTTAAATATTTTAAAAATAAATGATTGTTGATAAAAGGAAACTCTTTTACATTATTGATGAAGTGCAAATCAGCATATCCATAATGGAAAACTATATAAGTTTTTTTTTAAATATAAAACAAAATTAGTATATGATCTAGCAATCCCATTTCAGGGTATTTACCCAATAGGTTAAAAATCAGTTTGTCAAAGAGATGTCTTCACTCCCATGTTCAGTGCAGCACTACTCACAGAAGCCAAGTTGTGGAATCAAGTACCCATCAAAGGGTGAATGGATAAAGTGTGGTATATATATATATATATATGCAATGGAATACTATATGGCCTTAAAAAAGAAGGAAATTCTGTCACCTGTAGCAAAATAGATAGAATTGAAGAACATGATGTTGAGTAAAGTAAGCCACCATGGTGAAAGTAAGTCTTTTTGTTGCTCCTATTAAAATTTTTAAACATTTCACATGTGCAGTAATTCAATAACAATAAAATTCTTAGATGTGAATATAAAATGTATTTTTTCTACTTAATTCATATTCAGTATTGTTTTGTACTTCTTTTATATCAGACATCTGTCTTCTTCTTTCCCCGTTCCTTATCTTGTTTAAATCTCGAAAAATTAGTTTTCCTCTTTTTATTATCCATATAAATTAAACTATCATATTTTGTACTTCAATTATTTGTTTGTACAATTTATCATTTCCTTACTCTCTACTAAATTCTAACCTTCTAAAATTCAAGTCAAATTATTTCCAATATTTAATATTTTCCAAAATTATTCCTAGACATTATGCACATATCATTATTAGATATTATTGAATGCAATATTATACCTGATATATTGATATTTATCATCAATAATGTCAGAATGAAAATTACTATAAATATATGTGCCTTAAGTAAACCTTTTTGTTGGTGTTTATTACTAGGCATTTTATTTCTGAACTACACCTCTAGCCTTTTTTATTTTTTATTTTGAAATGTAATCTTGCTAAGTTGCTAGGGATGTCACTAAGTTACTGAGACTGGCTTTGAACCTATGATCCTCCTGTCTCAGACTCTCAAGTAGTAGAATTACAGGTATGTCTCACCATCTCACCATGCCCAGCTAAGGTTTTTTTTTTTTTTTTTTTTTTTTTTTTGTGGTATTGGGGATGGAACCTGGGGGCATTCTACCTCTGAGCTACAGTCCCAGTTCTATTTTTTTTTTATTCTTTTTATTTTGAAACAGGGTCTCACTAAGTTGCGGAGTGCCTCACTAAGTAGCTGAAGCTGGCCTCAAACCCAGATCCTCCTGTCTCAGCTTCCCAAATACTGGGATTACAAGCATGCACCACCACACCTGGCCAGCTAAGTATTTCTTGAGATAAGGGTAGCTTAATGATATCAAGAGAAGTACCTCCCAATCATAGATATATTCCGGAATTTTCCATAAAGCCTTATCAAAGTATATTTCTAGTCTTCAATCTGATAGCCTGATATATGCTGACTTTAGGTGATGGTTTTCTAAGTACACAATAGTTGATTTTATAGACAAAGGCAATTATATCATGTTTCTAAGTTTTATAGCATTGGAGTTCTATATCTACAAGACAATCTGAATTATAAATCCAAGTTGAAGAGTATAAAGACAAAGGAAAAATTAATAGCTGCAAACAATGATAGTTGTCCTTAATAGAATCATTCAGAAGGTGCTAAAGACTACAATATTTTGCAATAGTAGAATAGCTGTTTCTGAGGCTGGTCCTAGCCTTGGATCCCAATTTAGTTTATCTGGAAGGCTACTAGTATGCATATCGGAGGGACTGAAGTAAAAGCTGATGGATCCATATTCTAGTTTCAATAAAGGCTTATCTTTTAAAACAGAAAACACTACATGAATACATTCTGAATCATTTTAGATGAGACTATAACTGAGAAATAAGAAGACAATTTAAAGTAGTGGATCCATCTTTATTAGAGTGTCTCTGCAAAATTATCATCATGAGAAATTTTACTCACCAATTTCATTATTTAGTTTCTTATCCCACATGTGTAGTACTTCAGCGAAGATTTGAAGTAAAGTTCTTGTCCAGTAGATTTTGAAAAATGAAGTCCAAGGACTAGAGAAGGGTTTAGAAATATGAAAAATTAATTTAAGTCAGGGAAAGATAGAAAACAAAACAACTCCCGGAAAGAGAGTGACCTTGAAGCTCTCCGGAGGTTTTTGAACCTTCCTGAGGTTTTCTATCTTTTCCTTTATGATTGCTCAGAATTGGGTTTGGAGGAACCAATGACTTTTGTGCAATTTTATCCTTAATCTGAATGATTATCTGTGGGTGCCCAGAGCTCTGATGCTCTGAAGCCCATCAGTCTCACTTTTCTGTTTACCTCCCCCAACCTCACAGAAGGCAGGCAGATGGTCATTTTCCTTCCTGTTCCCAAGTCCTCTGCCCTGCCTCAGAAGAATTACTTTTCTGCATATATCCAATGTATTCAAGATAAGAATTGCACAACTAGCCAGGTGTGGTGTCACATGCTTCTAATTCCAGTACTTGGGAGACTGAAACAAGAAGACTGCAGGTTCCAGGTCAGCCTCAGCAATTTGGTGAGACTTTTAGCAATCTAGTGAGACCCTGTTTCAAAACAAAATATAAAAAGTACTGGGAGTGTAGTTCAGAGGTAGAATGGCCCTGGCTTCAATCCCCAGTGCCCACCTCCACACCCCACCACTACCATGACACACAGACAAAGAGTTGTATAACTTCACTCTTTTCATTCATAGTAGAGAGTGGTTGATGAGTCAGATAGGAACCATTGGCCCATCATTGTTCTCAAATCCAGCGGAATACATGGAACCAATCATTACTGGGCCCAATTTCATTCCGAGTGGTTTTACAAGATTCTTGAATGTCTCTTTATGATTCTTGCCTCTTCTTTCTGAGTCACTCTTATTCCTCTTTCTCAGTCAGGAACTTGAAGACCTAAAAACCTCTTTTATATTTCAAAGTGCCACTACTTTTTTTTTTGTTCCAAACTAATATATTTTTTTTTTTTTTACAAATATGTAGGTTTCCTATGTATTAAGCTACATGCTTCTCCCATCAGCAAAATGCATGCACACATAAATCTTGAGGGAGGCTGTCTCCGTGAAGCCTGAAAGTCCAGGTGCTTAATATTTTTATGATCTTTATTGTCTAGTTTAGAGAGTCTGGGTATGACACCTTAAATCTTTTTGAGTCTTTGACAAAGAGTCCTGTAGGAATTCAGTTGTGAGGATGACATTTTTGGCAGTTTTTTTGAACTTTACTTTGTGCTGAGACTATTTCTTATTTTGAGAACCAAGCTCAAGAAACTGAAACTGAGGAACAGTTTTGTTTTTTCTTAAAGTAAATCCTGGTTTGCAAATATTTCCTTTAGATTCTGCTTCAAAGTGATCAGTTATTTCTTTAGTCTCATTATTTTAATCTTCAATTTGTCACAATAAATCAAATTAAAAATCATATAAACAAATAAAATCACCAAGTAGATGTTGATACTTTTGATAACTTTATTACATTTATGTTAGCCAAATCTATAAATTTATATATATATAAATGTTAATATAGTATATATTCTTCCAAGTTACTAAAAGTGAAACTTTTGCTTATTTTTCTGCCAATTCAAGCATAGATATAATCTTCTGCCTCCAACAGTAACTTTATCATTGCCCTTTCTTACTTTCTAATAGTTTCTTTAGATTTTTCTGGCTTCTGCTTTCCACCACTGATCTACATCAATGTCAGAAATTATATTTATTTTAAAAAGTTTTATTGGTGCATTATAATTGTACATAATTGTAAAATTCTTGGTAATGCATTCATATATATGCATGCTATAATTTCATTCCTGGTACTTTCCTTTCCCTTCCCCTCCTCTTTCCCCAATCCTTCTCTACTATTCTATTGGTCCTCCTCCTGTTTTCATAATATCTCTTTCCTTCCTTTCTTTTTCTTTCTTTCTTTCTTTCTTTCTTTCTTTCTTTCTTTCTTTCTTTCTCTCTTTCTTTCTCTCTCTCTCTCTCTCTCTCTCTCTCTCTCTCTCTCTCTCTTTCTTTCTTTTTTTCTCTCTATCTTCCACATGTAGGAGAAAATATGTGACCCTTTATTTTCTGAGTTTGGCTTAGTCTCACTTAGCATGATGTTCTCCAGTTCCACCCATATTCCTACAGATGACATGATTTCATTCTTCCTTATGGCTGAGTAAAACCACATTTAGACTTTTTTTTATGACAACACTCAACTTCTAGGTTTTTTGTTTGTTTGTGCTAGTGGTTTTATGAGGTCAAACTCAGTCTTGTGCAAAGTAGGCAATTGCTTTAAGATAGCTACTGATTTTTATGCTACCTACATCTGTTGGTATGTTGTCTAAGCCTCCAAATCTATGATATTTGGTCATGACAGTCTTATCAAACTAATACATCTATATAAAACCTATTCAAAGTTTAGCGGGTCCAAACAACTGCATATGATTCTTTGGTTAAGAGTATAGATAAAACATGTAAAGACAAATACTTCCTATAAAATATGAGATTCTAAAAGAATTGACTTATTAATATATCTGGTATATCAGCTACAGTGGTTTGAATGAAAACTAGTTAGTACCTATTTCAATGATGGCACAATAGCATTGCTGATAATCTAGTGCTAGGTATGGTTTTAAAGCTCCTCCAGTACTGTCAGCTAGGGATTAGGATTTCGTCTAGCCCATGGGATCTTCAGTTCTCTTCCATGTAGTCTCTTCATGTTGTTACCTCATCTGTCTAAGGTTTCCTTCATTTATGTAGGCATCATGGTCTCAAAGTTGTGGACATACACGACTATTATAATTGTGGTATTCTACCACGAATTGATGTCTGTAGGCTTCAAATTTGGGGAAATTAGTCTGAGGTTATAAAACAATGAATAATCACCATTCAAAATATATAATGAATTTAGAGCTAAACATTATGCTTTCTGGCATTTTTTCTCTTCCTTCTCCTCCTCCTCCTCCTCCTCCTCCCCTTCTCCTCTTCTTCCTCCTCCTCCTCTTCCTCCTTCTTCTCCTCTTCCTCCTCTTCTTCTTCCTCTTCTTCTCTGTCCTTCTAAAAATCCTATTACTTAAAAGTTCCTTTGATGGTTTACCATAATTCCTATAGATATTTTTTCTATTTTCACTGAATAAATTTAAATGTCCTATCAGAATACACTAATTCATTCTTCTACTTAATCAGGCTGGCTATTAAAGCTTTCTATTGAATTTTTATTTCAGTTACTATATTTTTTATTTCTAGAGTTCCCCATAAAATGAGCCATCTTGGGCATCCTGGGAAGTGTCCTGGCATACTGAGAAAGCTGGAAAAGAATGTCTGCCTTTATGGTCTCTTGCTTTTCACTGTAGAAACTGTGGGCCCAGGGGAATCCTCTCTGTGCAATGCTTTGTGAACGTGGAGGAGACAAGTTGGTGTCAAAGTGTTACCACTCTTCTTACCTTTCTAACACATTTTTTCCAGTTCTGTGGTCCATGTGAATGTTTCAACTTCGTCCCCAAGTTCTGAGGCTTTCACGAATACTTATTAATAGTTGCTAGAAGATAATGTAAAAATTGGGGCTAGGAATAGGGGACAGAAGTCTGAAATGTCTCATCTGCCATCTTACTGATTTTCAAAGAGAGATCTGATATTATCTTCCACAAATGTCCTAAATTGTTCTATAATTGAAGTTATAAAATTCAAGAATAGTAATTTAAATCTACTTGTATGCCTATTGATTCTAGCTCAATCCTACCCAATAAATTTCTGAAAAGATAAAAATGTCTATAAATTTATACTGCCCAATGTTATAGCCACTGGCTATATTTAACTATTAAGCAATGGAAATGGTCTAATATGCCTAAGTAACTGAAGTTCTAATTTAATGTAATGTTAATTAATCTTACAAATATTCAAAGGTGGCTAGTGGCTATCCAAGTTAACTGCTAAGGTTGAAGTATCCGTTTCCTCAGACACAGTTCATCAGCACACTAGAGAAGCTAGAGGTTAGTCACATAGCTTAACTTGAAGGGATTCACACATAAGATCTAGGTGGTGAGAATACAAAATCTCTATAAAGTTAAAGAATGCAACCTTTATTTGGTTGCTTACAAAATACCATAAGATGAATGACTTAACATAAATTTATTTTCTCACAGATCTGTGTTGGCAGATTTGATTTGTTCTGAGGTCTTTCTCACTGACTTGTAGCTGGCTGTCTTTTTCATATATCTTTACATTATCTTTAATTTTTATATGCTTGTGTCTTATTCAACTTGCCTTACAAAGACAACAGTCATATGAGATGAGGGCCCACACCAAGTACCTCATTTTACCCTCAGTACCTTTTTAAAGACACTATATTCCAAGATATCCATATGCTGAGGTACAAGGTATTAGTACCTCAACGTATGAATTTCAAGAAGACACATGCTGCCTCTAAATGTATCTAACTGATACATCTTGTATCAGTTAGTGATTATTGCTTTATAGGATCACAAACAAACACTAGCACACAAGTAACTAAATTTTATTGACTGAGGATGAGGTTTATCTAACAGTTGTTTCTCACTGAAAGTATGTAGGCAACTTTGCTTCAGGGTGCAGAAGCTGGAATGAGTCTGGTTTTATAATTCTCTCATCCTCCACTTAGGGAAATGATTCTAGGTAGAAAATATTCTTCTGTTTGTGTACAGCACATAGGGAGTTCAGTAGAAAAACGTGAGACATCCTTAAACCTAGGATCAGAGCTAGAATACTGCCTCTACTGCATCTGGTCAAACAGAGTCACGTGACTTATCCCAAAGACAAGGGATAAAGAAATATACTTCATATGTGATGAGAAGATAGGATGGGTATCAGTTCAGAGCAGGATAAATTGGGACTACTGTAATTTATCACAAAATGTGAGTCATGCATGTGCAAATTTTTAAAAAAGCTATCATCTAATGAAAAGGAAAGACAGGGGGTGTATAAAAGAATGCAAAATTCATGCTTCACGCTGTAAAAAAAAGCATGGAAATTAAGCAGGTTCTAGGACAGTTGCTATGAAGGGATTTACACAGCAAAGATGTAAGTTGGACATTTGTAATGTCAGAGAAGGATTAGTATAATTGATTTGAGGAGGATGGAGAAGCACTTGATTAAGAGATATCTGTGGATTCTGTTTTAGTTTTACCATTAATACAAATAAGAAATAATTCACTGCAATTTTATTGACACATTGTTTTAGGTCACTTCTGCTTTAGATTATTTTATAAAATTAAAAATTCAAAGGGCATTTTTACTTTGCATTGAAGAAAAGTAGCTACAATTGAAGTCTTTTGAAACCATGCTTATCTCTAATCTTTATGAATTAGGTGGCATAGAATATTTGCATAAGACTATATTTATGATGCTTCCGTATGTCTGTGTTTGTTTTTCATTAATTATGAAAGATCCTCTAAACCCACCTAAATCCCAGTGTGCTACAGGCTGCATTCCAAATTTTTTATTTTTATGCATAAGGTGCACGTGGGTAAGCCTGATCCTCAGGGAGGTTTTTTAATTCAGTCATTGAATCAGAGAACACTATTCCTCCAAGATTCATCTGTCTTTACTATTGCTTACATCTCATTATTATTGTCTCTAAATTCTGTGTTAATTACACTTTATTAATATACATAAAACTATTCATATTTGTCAGTTTCTAAAACAGTTTTGGGAAAAAGAAAAATTAAGTATTTAAGACCAATTTCTTTTTTCAAGATAATATTCTGTGTGTGTGTGTGTCTTAAGAAAAGTTAGGAGCAACCATCAAACTTTTCTTAGCATTATACTTTATTTGGTTTATCATGCTTATTTTCTATGTATATAACAAATAAAGTTACTCCATATTTACTTTAAAATTCTACTTTAAGCCAGAAATGGTGGCACATGCTTGTAATCCCAGTACATGGAATACTGAGACAGGAGGATCTTAGATTCAAATCCAGCCTCAGCAACTTAGCAAGTCTCTCAGCAACCTAATGAGAGCCTGTTTCCAAATAAGAAATGAAACCAGGTTGGGGCTATAGCTTGGAGGTAGACTGCCTCTGGGTTCAATCCCCAGTAACAAAAGAAAATTCTACTTAATAATCTTATGGGCTGATTCTGTACCCCTTAAAGTTCCTATGTTGAACTCCTAACCCCTAATAAAACAGAATTGGACTATTGGGGAGATGGAACCTCTAAAGAGGTAACTAAAGTTAAAATGAAGCAATTAGCTTCATCCCCAATCCAATAGAACTTGTGCTCTTACAAGAAGAAATTTGAACACAGATATGTGTGCATAGAGAAGAAAGATATACAAGGACACAGAAGAAAGCCATTTATAATCCATGGAGATAGGTCTCAAAATTAAACCAACCCTCCCAACATCTTTTTTTTTTTTTTTTTTTTTCTTTTGCGGTACTGGGGATTGAACTCAGGGGCATTCTACCTCCAAGCTACACCCCCAGCCCTATTTTTTATTCTTTGTTTTGAAACCGAGTCTCACTAAGTTGCAGAGTGCCTCACTAGGTAGCTGAGGCTGGCCGCGAACCTGGATCCTCCGGTCTCAGCCTCCCGAATGCTGGGATTACAAGCGTGCGCAACCACGCCCGGCTCCCTCCCAACATCTTGATCCTCAATTTCTTTGTTGTTATTTTTTCAGTACTGGGGATTGAACCCAGGGGCATTCTACCTCTGAGCTACACCCCCAACCCTATTTTTTTATTCTTTAGTTTGAAACAAGGTCTCACTAAGTTGCAGAGAGCCTCACTAAGTAGCTGAGGCTGGCTGTGAACCTGCGATCCTCCTGTCTCAACCTCCCAAGTACTGGGATTACAAGCATGAGCCACCATGCCTGGTCTTGATCCTCAATTTATAACCTCTATAACTGTGAGTAAATAAATTTCTAAGTCACTTCATCTGTAGTGCTTTGTTATGACAGTCATAGAAGATAAATACAGTTTGTAATACCAATGGTATAATAGTAGGAAGGAGAAAACCTGCCTCCTGTATCTGTTTATCCACCATTCTAGAATAATACACACACAAATAAAAAGAAGAAAGAAAAACAACTCAGATGCATAAAACTATTGTAAATATATCCAAGTTAAAATCACATGTGTATTCTCTAATCAACAGAAACTGTCCCTCACAGTCATGCTCTCTACCAAGGACCTCTAACCTTTGGGTCAATTAGGCAGTGAGATTGCCACAAAACCTGGATAATAGTTGGCTTCTTGGCAATTGGAACTTGGGAATGATAGTAGATTATGTCAGTTTATAGGAATAGTTTGACTGGAAGTGCTGTGAAATATGTTATAAAGTGACAGGAGCCAGATGGGGCAATACTTAAAGGGTGGTTATGAACAATTAAGATTTAAAAGGTAACTAAAGCCATAGATCAAAAAATTTACAGGAAAGGAAAGTGGTTAGTGATTATAAAATAACAAAAGGAGAAGGAGGAGAGGGGAAAGGAGGAGGAGAAACAAGGAGAAGGAGGACAAAGAGGAAGACAGAGAAGAGGGATTTAAAATATAATTATAGTAGGTCAATAGAATCCTACTGCCAAAGAGATAACAAAATGTTCTAGTGAGTAAGTCCTGGTCTTTATATCTGGGGAGAATGTTTCTATTAGTTCAACTATTGTAGTTGTTGAACAAGGCAAGTGAATGACCATTCTAAGAGACATAAAATTTCAGGTGTCTACCTTTTTTTAAAATAAAATCCACTGCTCCAAGTAGCCTGAGTGGATAAAAATTAAACAATGTGTAGAATTACAACAAAGAATACCCTTTTTAGTTAGAGGGATCAGGGTCTCTACTATTTTGAAAAGTATCATGAAAACATAGAAATGATTTTAGAAAATGAAATATACGAGATATTAACAAATTATTATACAAAATCACACTGTGATAGAGATATTACTTCCACTTTCAGGATTTTGTTTTATGTTGTGTTGTACTAGGGGTTGAATACAGGGGTGTTTACCTTCAAGCTACAACCTCAGCCAGCTCTTTTTTTTTAACTTTGAAACAAGATCTTGCTAAGTTGCTGAAGGTCTCTCACTAAGTTGATGATGCTGGCCTTAAACCAGTGATCCTTCTGTCTCAGTCTCCTAAATCCTGGGATTATAGGCATGTGCTACCACACTCGGCTATTACTTGCATTTTAAAAGTGAGTTTCTCTCATTAGGATGACTACTATAAAAAAGTAAATAAATTACAAGTGTTGGTGATGATGCAGAAAAAATGAAACCTTGTCTATTGTTAGTAATAATATAATAGGGTACAGCCACTCTGGAAAATAGTATGGTGGCTACATAATATCATAAATGGAATTATTATTACAGCAATTTAATTTCTGTATATATTCCTAAATAAATTGGAAATGGGGACTTGGAGAGATATTTGTACACCTATGTTCATAGCAGCATTATTCATAATTGCCAAGGGGCAGAAGCACCTCAATGTGTATCAGCAGATAAACAGGTAAATGAGGCATCCTATATACATGCAATGAAACAGTATTCAACCTTAAAAGGAGAGGAAATTTTGACACATGTTACATCTTTGGTGATTCTTGAGAACATTGTGTTAAGTAAAATAAGCCATTCACAAAAGGGCACAGCTATGTAATTCTATTTATATGCGCTACTTAGTGTCAAGGCCACATAATAACAACAACAAAAAAAGTAGAATGTTGCTTGTTAGGGGCTGGGGAAAGGAAGGAATGGGTTCAGAGTGTCATATTTTCAAGAATAAACAGTTTTAAAGGAATGGCAAAGACAGTCGTACAACATAAAGGCACGCAAGGCCAATGAACTGTAGGTACACTTAGAAATGGATGAAGTGGTAACTTCTATGGTAAGTGTTTTTTAACCACAATTTTTTTTTTTAAATGCATGTTTCAGAGACGATAATTAAACCCCAAAGCTTACAGACCAGGAAATGCTAGAGTATGAATATAAATCAGATTCTAATTGTTAGGTTTTTATCAAATCTATTTAGCAAATGTGTAGACCTTTTTGTGAAGAGTAAACATCTTATACAACCATGGAACTTGTTTCATTACTTGCGACAATCTTGTGTTATCCATTGCTGTAAAATGTTTTTCAATAACCAAATGTTAAGTGATCCTAAGGAGATTCAGAGTGAATTCAGGTACGGCAACATTTAACAACAGGCAGTCATTTTAATCTATTTATGGGCTCTCCTCAGTGTTAATAATGCATGGATGTTAAAGTTCATCACCTGTGTATAGTCTGCAAATCCAGATGAAAGAACAGACTTGTCACTTTGATCTTAACAGGAGGGAGAAATGTCATGCTGTTCAGTATCCAATTCCTCATTGGTTAAAATGTCACTTTGTCTATGGAGGTGATCTATTTATTGCCTCTATAATCCACAGATTATATGGAACCTGAAATTGTCCTTGAGCTGATATAATTAAATGCTTACTTAGAAACACATCATATAAATTTATGATGCTAATAATTACCTCTTTTCTAATGTGCACCAAAAGCACCTGAAGTTATTTCTTTAAGAATCGTACAGGCATATTCAGTTTTTCTATTCAGTTTAATAAATGCTGACATTTTGACATGAAACTTTTTTCCAAGGCAGTAGATGTAAATATACATGTTTCTGTGACTTATTTAGTAGACAGATAAATCTAACAAGCATTAAATTAGACTACCATATCAGCATTAGTCATATATATGTTCTCAATTTAATTGACTATAGCTAAAGGATTCACTCATTAAATTTGCTGTGCAAGGTTGGGTGTGGTGGTGAGCTCCTGTAATCCCAGTATTAGGAGGGCTGAGACAGGAGGATCTGAGGTTTGAGGACAGCCTCAACAATGTAATGAGACACTCAGCAACCTAGCAAGACCCTGTTTCAAAACAAAAAATAAAACATGACTAGGATGTAACTCACAGGTAGAATGTTCCTGGGTTTATTCCCGAATATCACAGTAAATAAATCACTTTAATTAAATTAAAATTTGCTGTACAATATATATGCAACATTCTTCAAAAGCTGAGTAATTAAAAATATCGATTCAAGAAACCATGGGCAATCATATGTGAAAAATCATTTTTCACACACAAACATTTCTTTGATTCAACAAATTTTACCACTAGTTGTGGTATCTATAAATTAATGTGAATTATATTTAATATTATAATGTTAACAACAATGTAAACATTACTCAGATACTATTTCAAACATTTTCAGTATAATTTTAATGTAAATCTTAAAAAGGTCCCAGATACACCAAGAAATTAATTTTTAGTTATCTTTAGGTGAACAAAAGAAGACTGTGTACATGACTGATTTTTTTTTCTTTTTCTACTTTTTTTTTTTTTTTTGAGAATTGAACTCACGGGCATTCTACCTCTGAATTACACCACTCCCACCCTTTTTAATTTTTTATTTTAAAGCAGGGTCTCACTAAGTTGCTGATTCTGACCTTGAACATGCATGTGATCCTCCTGTCTCAGCCTCCCAAGTACTAAGATTGCAGGCTTATTGTTTCTGTAAGTTACTTTTCCTTCCCTCTTTGTTACAGGAACTCTAACTTAGTTTGGATCATGGTCCCAGGCATGATTCCTTATACTAAAATCCAGTCATGGTGCTTATCACTTTTGTTATTTTGATAACACTCCCAGCCTCCTTTGCAGACACATGTGTCCAGTTGAGAATGTTCTAACCAATGGGTTATAAGGCTGGGAATTTTTGTGCTTCAGAGGCTGAAACATGCATCTCGTTAAAAAGTAAGCAAATAAATAAAAGAAGAAAAGGTTATCTGAAAACGAAGAAAGACATTTATTCATGTACCTCTTTTCTGGCTTGGGGAATCTGTGAGAAGCTGATGCTATTTTACAGTTTTCATGAGGATGTATGTTTTCAACATTGGAGTACAAACAAGTTCCAAAGTAAGGGATTATACAGTGATTTGACAGAGTGCAATTGGAAATCAGGTAAGAACCTCAGCATTTGGCAATGGCCAAGATTTGTATCTGGACAGATCGTTTTATCTGGCTTGATCTTCTATGGTTAAATGAACCCTAAAGAGTTAGTACTCTGAGAAGAAATCAAGTAGACATTCCAAGTATGTTATAAAAAAATTAACATTTTATTGTATGAACTTTAACCTAAATGTCTTATGGTTGTTTCAAATTTAAAATATGCATAATTTAAATGAAACATATTTGCAGGGGGGAATGCAATGGACTTTCAGTAAACCCACTGTACTTGTTCAAATACTATCAGAGAATAATGTGAGTTTCAATGGATGCAAAAGTTTTAAGGATATCCTTAACAAAATAAAAGTAAAATGAGTCAGCATGCACTAATAGCCAGACTCACAATTTAACCGCAAACTCTCTTTTTTTTTCAGTTAGTAAAAGATACAACATTAAAACATTGTTTTCTGTTTAACTTTACTTAGATATAATAACTCTGAGCATGAAAAGATCTACTCTCCTTTAACCTGAAAACAAAACACATTTTTAAAAAAAAATTACCCTAATATATGTCTTAATGAATGGTTCTTTCTAAAGTACACAGTCCCTTTTTATCCGACCAGTACAATACTAAAAAGCAACCTCTTAATTTTTTCTAGTATTTCTTATTTCCACAATGAAGGAAAACAAACAAACAAAATTTCCCTAAGCTATAAATGATTGTTGAGTTGAAGACAATCAAAATGCAGAGGAGCTCCTCTCTGCTTCCCTGTCTGTTTGCCTAAAAGCTGGACAGAGATCTATAAAGACAAAAGGTCTCTATACTCCACCCTCCTTGCTGCCTACAGGCAGAATATAAATTCTTTTACTGTACTTGCTCATCAGCTCAGAAATGCAGACACTGTGGGAATCTAGAAGCAGGCTTTACCCCTTCCTGAAATTGTCCCTCCTTTGGAAGCCTGGGCCTGCTTTCCTCTTTATTCTATCACCTCTCTAAAATGTATTGCTCTCTGTTGAATATATTCCATAACCTAGAATTCCATACTACTGGTTTCACTTATTTTAACTGAGGTTCTCTCTCTCTCTCTCTCTCTCTCTCTCTCTCTCTCTCTCTCTCTCTCTCCCTCCCTCCCTCCCTCCCTCCCTCTCTCTCCCTCTGTCCCTATCTCATCTCTATTTCTATCTCCCTATCTCTATCTCTATCTCTATCTTTCTCTCTCCTTCTCTCTCTCTCTCCTCCCCCCCCCACATTCGCTTCCCTCCCCCCTCCCCCATCCCTCTCCCCTCTCTCCTTCTCTCTGGAATGAGCACTCTACTTCTGATTCAAACCACCAACTTTTTTCTTTGTTTGTTTTGAAATAGGATGTTGCTGAGTCTCCCTATATTGCTGAGGCCTCTGAAGTACTGGGATTACAAACGTGTGCTACACCGTGCCTAGACAGTTTTCTCTTTTTAATGTCCACTACATGCCTTAATAAAATTGCCTGACTTTCTCTTATTAAACTGACTTTTGTTTCAGACATATGTCCTAACTATAAATTTATGAAGATTGAGAAACATTTATAGTTCTTCTTTTGATAGCAAATATTTCTCCTTATTGAGCTAAATTGATATATTTTGAGAACCTAATAGTATTTGACTTAAGTTTGTATCATGTTAAAATAGGACTGGCAGTTTTAATTACATTTGTATAAAATAGATATTCAGTATTTGAAACGTGAATTAGATAAGATTAAAACAAAAACAAAATAGTTTCTGAAGTATTTTTACCATTGTAAGTATGCCATAAATGAAGGTGTTAATAAGTCTAAAGTTAGTTACTAAGCACTTATTTTCAGTTGTCTTGAACACATGACCAGGATTTGAATTTATTCCTATGAGTATAGGCTTTCTTACTATATCACAGAACCAGGTAAGTTAGAAAGGCATTAATGAAAAAATTTTTAATTATTAGAATTATTCCTACATTCCTATCTGGACTCCTTCCCCAGCAAATAAAGTTAGGTCACCTAAGAGCACCAGAGATTTATTTGAGTCCTTCCTGCTTTGCTCAAGTTTAAAAGATGATCTCTCTTTTCCCTAGGCAACCGTTTTCCATATGTCTGATCATTTTTGCCTCTTTTTAGCACATCATAGAAAAGTGTTGACTACATTTATCTATTTTTTGTTTTACTATAAAAGCCTCATTTCCTACTATTTGGAAAAATCATGACTGAGAATTCTATTATATAATCACACATAGGATTATCTTCTATCTAGCAGGTGATATTGGGAATCTTGAAAGTAGTAAAGTTATACACATACACATGCACACACACAGAAACATATAAGAATAAGAGTATATATAAAAATGTGTATCATAGTTTGTGAGATGTGAACTGGGATATTTATTCTAGGAATAAAGGAATTTTTTTCAAGAATTACAGAGAATCTAGTAGAGGATATATATTGTGGCAAAACTGATCAAAAATATTTTGAGCCTGGCATGGTGGCACATGCCTGTAATCCCAACACTTGGAAGGCTGAGACTAGAAGATAATGAGTTCGAGGTCAGCCTCAGCCACTTAATGAGACCCTGTTTCAAAATTAAAAGAAAAAAGGGCTGGGAGTGTAGCTTGGAGATGGAATGTTCCTGTGTTCAATCTGCAGTGTGTGTGTGTGGGGGGTGGTGGTGGTGGAATTAACCACATATAAGGCATAAATTGCATTCCTATTTTACAATATAAGCATAGGTCTATTCTGCACATGCATCCTACTTTCTTCATTCTTTATTTTGAACCTTCCCTTCTGTGCTGGGATTGTGTGTGCGTGCAATTTGGAAATGGGAAGCAGAGGCATTCATAAATAACATTCTCCAGATCTTACAGCTTTCATGATATCCTTTCTTTGCCTTTCTAATCAAAGGCAATTTACCATCAAAGAGAAACTGCAGGATCAAATCCTTCCGTCTCAAAACTTCCACTTTTTCTCTAAAGTAAGTCTATGGCCAGCCTATGTGCACAGCTGTATCTTGGGGAGGCTGTTTTGTTTATTTCATTCATTCCTATGACTTTTCTTCTTGAAGGCCTATAAAGTACATATTTTTTTTTATATTGGCAGTTTTATTAATAATAAATATTTCAAATTCCATATTTCATTAATGATTCTGTGTTCTAGAACAAACCATGCCACCTTAATTGATTTATTTTTTTACTTAAGGAATGTCAGAATATTATGTTTCATTTAAAGGGAACCCAAGGTAAATATTATTTTATTACATATTGAACTTAAGTTCTATTTAATTATATTCTCTAATGCTTTCATATGACACATTCATATATAATAATTTATTAATTTACATTCTAAGTACATTTGCTGTGTCAGGACTTCTGAAATCTTAGATGTTTACAAGCACCTGAAATTTATGTGCCAGAAATTGGCATAGAAAATAAATTTAAAATATTTTTCAAATATTTTAAGAATATTAAACATCAAATAACTTTTAATGCTTTGTATTTGTATTATCTTTCTTTTTAATAAATATTGCCACCAAATGGCCTATAAGCAATAAATTATTAGTCATTCATATAGTGATTATAGTACTTTAATGCTGTGATTCTTTATAATATCAGTTGTGAATTTTAAAATATATAACATTTTTTCAAAAGATAGAACCAAAATTATGCCTTATATGTTGGAAGTATCTGGGTTAAGTGGCACAAATCTAATCTCAGTACTTGAGAAGCTGAGACACAAGGATCGCAGGTTTTAGGCCAGCATCAGCAACTTAGTGAGAACCTACTTCAAAATAAAAATAGAAATAGCTAGAGTATAGCTCAAAGGTAGAATTCCCCTGGATTCAATCCCTAGTATAAAAAAAAAGTTGGATAGTTTATCTTTAAAAAATGTAAAGGGAAATACACCAAGTGTGTACATGTATAAATGTATCACTTTAAATCTCACTATGATGTATAATTACAATGCACTAATAAAAGTATTTTGAAAAACGGAATGTGGAATTTTTCCAACACTAGGACATTAATTTACATGCAATAGAAAAGGTTTTCAATTTTTATCCCAACTTTTCTTGAGAGAAATACAAAATAGGATTTTTTTAAGAAGGCAAAGTAAATACTTATATCTTGATATAACTGCACAAAATCCTAAGCATGTAGCAGTCACAATAATTGAGATTCCTTAAGCCTGAGTATTGATTCTGTCCTACAAAATTCAGTGAATCCTGGCTAATGATAAAGATCAGTTTCTGTGAAGCTATAGGAGGAGAACTCTCCAATAACACTCTGCCAACCTTCTGGAGAGACACAGGCGGGGGGAGACAAGAAGTGCCAGTGTACCATGGAGCCTTCGTGGCACTTACCTGGACCTTGGCATTTCAGGTTTCAGCAGTGAGAGGAGGAGTCAGCCATTTCAACCTCAGTCAGGTAGGGTAGAGAGTGACTTAATGGAAAGTAACATATTCATTAAAAATCCCAATGGCTGTTCTAGAAGCTTTTTTTTCTGAAACAGGTGAGATAAAAGGCCTTTTAACAATGAACTCACAAACTAAGTTGGACATGTAAGAGAAAAGAAAGCACGTTGTGTGGATGATTGATGAGATGGTTCAGATCACTGTCTTTGGGAAACTCGGAGCATAGAGTGGACAAATCACCAGAGCTTAAAGTACACCAACTAAACTAGCTCAGCCCTCTGCCTGTACTGCATAGAAGACCACCTTTATTCTGCAAGGTTCAAGTTGTTTTGTCATTGTTGTTCAATACCACGAATAATTGCACGTACAGTTTTTTTTTTTTAATTATTAGTTAGGTTGAGGGGCATGTAAGAACATTATTCAGAGTTCTATATTTGCTACAAAAAGCCAATCATTCTTATTTTGAAGAATGTTCCAGCCGGGCACAGTGGCTCATTCCTGTAGTCCCAATACTGGAGAGGCTGAGACAGGAGGATTGCCAGTTTGAGGCCATCCTCAGCAACTTAGCAAGGCCCGTGGCAACTTAGTGACACCCTGTTTAAAAATACAAAAATGAAAAAGGCTTGAGGTATAGCTCAGAGGTAGAATGTCCCTGGATTCAATCCTCAGTACCCCTCCCCCAAAATGTTCAAAATTTAATAGAATAAAAGGGAAAATCACTAATGGTTTGAGAATGCTAGTTTTGAACAATTAGAATCAAGATTTTTCCATGCATATGTTTTCTACAATGTAGAGCTGTGCAAGTTAGCATAATAGAGTCTTCATTCTATTTTAGAATATAGTAGAGATTCTACAACTCTATATGCAAGGGAATATGTGTATGCCATGCCATTGAGTATATGGCCACTGAGTTTTCCAACTGTTTCAGGATCCAAAGTATACTTATGCTGGATGAGAGTAATGGAAAGATAGTGTATTACAGTTTATTATATTAAGATTCAGAAGTATTTCACCTTCTCCTTTTTATCAACTAAGTCTTGGTCAGAATAGTAGTATTGCACTATTGCACTATGGTAAGTGATAAACTCTATCTTATCAGCAGGTTGTTTCGGTGGTATTTTTAAGAGAGCTATGATAGTGGAGACTGCTGAAACTCAGCCGTCATAACAAGATGCCACTGACTCTTTTTTCATTTTGATTTGTTTTCTTTTAGTTTTTCAAAAATTTTGATACTTTTATTGGTGAATTATAGTCTCACATAGTAATTTATTTCATAGGGATAGTGACATATGTGCACACAGCACCTGGTGAGCTTTCCCCTGGCCCCCTCCCACTTCTGCTTTCCCCATACAGGATATTGCAATTGGCCTTCATATTTTCACATATGTGCACAATGTCAATGGAAGTGGTTTCTTCATTCATTCTCCCTCTCCTCTCCTCCTTCCTGCCATCCCCTAGACCAATTCTAAATAATTTAATAGTAATTCAACACTTAAAGAAGGGGGACTAATGTTTCACTCCTTAAGAATAGAGGGAGGGGAGACTTTCTTCCAGATTGTATAGTATGAAAAATGGGAAAACAAACAAACAAACAAACAAACAAACAAAAACCTTCACAGTGGAGATACACTGTGAGGACAAACAGTAAATCAAGCTAAGTCTTCAAGGTTAGCAAGTGATAATTAGTAAGTTATATTATAGTATGTATCTTTGTTATGATGTGTTGAGCTCAGTATTTTGTCTCTGTGGTCTTCTTCCCCCAAATACATCACTCCTGTGTAATCATGCAGAAATATGCCAAATCCAAAGTGAGGGACATTCCACAGAATTTCAAATCCTCAAAACTTTCAAGGTCATTGAAAACAAATTGCTACTGATTCTAAACTTCTGATTGTTTAAAATATCACATCTATGCCTTTAAAATTAATTTGTCCTGCCCTTGAAAAACTGATATACTAGGTGTGCACACATTCACCAACCCTTGAGTGGGACCTTGTGGGACAGACCTTATACATTCTTTGCTTCTTCATAATCTTGTTTGCTATTGCTCTATACCTAACTTACTCTACTTTAGTCATATACAGTATTAAAACACTGGATATAAGTCCCTATGGTGTGGTAATTAAAAAATCAATAGGCAAAGATATTTACTCTGACAATCCTTCTCCTTCAAGTACAAGTACAAATAAGAATTGTGACAGCAGGGGAAGGGGCATATAATGAGATTATAAGTCACTTAGAAAGCCAGCCTAGATAGATATTATGAAAGCCTGTAATAAAGTCATGGGTCACGTACCAGATCAACCTAGATAGATATTATGAAGGCAGATCATGAAGTCATGGGTCACTTACAACATCAACAGCAGACAAATATTATGAAACCTCTCCTTCTCAAGGCTGGAATAACCTTACAGCAACATGGCTCTAATTTATGATAGGATATCTCTTGCCCACTGTGCCTACATCTAAAATAAATAGCAGAGTATGTATCTTCTTCGGTGTGATAGCATTTTAATGCTCAATCCCCATTGGTACAGGTTTTTAGACTTGGGTTCATGTGAGAATTAAATACCACAGTCCCAGAAGTTAAAGTTTTGTGGTCAATACCAGTTTCTCAAAAGCTCAGCGTGTTTCTTATTTATTTGCTTTCATTGAATTCCATGTGAAAGAAGCTATAACACAATCTAACACCTGTCTGGACTAGTTCTGAAGTCTGGATGACTCTCTTACTTACTGACATCTATACTCATTTAATGGTAGCTTCCTCAAGGCGATCTTAAATAACAGGCTGGGTTAACAATGTACATAATCTGATCTGGGCAGCTGGGTTGGCTAGCATTTTATGTCAGAGCATATTGATGTGTAGGCTCCATAATCTTATTGACTTTTTCAGTGGACAGAAGTACTCAGCTTTTATATCTCTGCAAGGATCCAAGTTAGTGGATACTTAGTCAATTTAGATTGCAGGTGCAGTCAGAGAAAGTCTCTTTAGTAGAGTGGTATGTCTTCTATCTCTGCTTGAGTTTATTAACCTGGCCTATATTGCCTTGCTAAAACAAGGAGTTGAAAAAGAATACCAATATGCGGACTTTCTGTAGACTTTGTAAAGATATTGTCTACCTCCCCTGTTATCTCATTGAAGGTGATGTGTTATGCCAGCAAAATATATGCCAAAATCTTTCAGTTCACTCCCAATCCCAATTCCAGTTATTAGTTAAGGTAGGATGTTTATTTGTTAGTACTATTTGAAGAAGTGTTTGGAACTAGAACTGGAGTAGAAGCAATACAACATGAGCTTAGAGTATCCTGTAGTACCAGAAAGTAAAGACATGATAAAAAATATGTGGACTAAAATTTCTGCCATTAAATGAGTATAGATGTCAGTAAGAGAGTCATCCAGACTTCAGAACTAGTCCAGACAGGTGTTAGATTGTATTATAGTTTCTTTCACATGGAATTCAATGAAAGCAAATAAATAAGAAACATTAATATTAATATTAATTAATGTTAGTTAAATTAATTATGAATGATTAATGTTAATGTTTATTATTAAATTCCATTAAGATAATTGTTTATAATATATATTATATCAAATTACAAACAAAATTTTATAAAGAATTTTATAGATACTTACAGCTTCATTCTAAAAATATTTAGAAATGCAAATGAATTAAAATAGCTAAAACAATTTTGAGAAAGAGGAACAAAGTTGAAAGACTAATGTTACCTTTTTTAAAGATAGATTATAACCAAAATAATTTATAATAGTGTGATGTATTAACTATGTATATGCTATATATGCGTATTAATGTATGCTTGTACTATATATGCATAAATCATGGTGATTGTATGTTTTCTTTCTATGATGATAAAAATGGCATTTTGCCTGTGTGACCTTCTTTACACCAAACAGGTAACTTTAGTGTAATGATGAGGAAAACATCATATTAATTTCAATAGGTATTCATCTTACGAAAGACCTGACCAAGGAGCCTCAAAACTCTCCACATCATCAAAAATGTCTGAGAAATTGAAATAGTTAACTGGAGACTAAAGAAAAGCAACTAAGCAGGAAAACAAGATTAAGTAGAAACTAAGGAAATCTGTAGGTACCGGGGAATAAATTCAGGAGCATTCTACCTCCAAGCTCCACCCCCAGCCCTATTTTTTATTCTTTATTTTGAAACAGGGTCCCACTAAATTGCAGAGTGCCTCACTAAGTATCTGAGGCTGGCCATGAACCCATGATCCTCCTCTCTCAATCTCCCAAGTACTGGTATTACAATCATTCACCACCATGCCTGGCAGGAAATCTGAATAAACTATAAACTTTAATTAAAAACAATGTAAGTACCTGTTTAAAAATTGCTATAGGAGCCGGGTGTGGTGGCGCACGCTTGTAATCCCAGCATTCAGGAGGCTGAGAGCGGAGGATCCGGGTTCGCGGCCAGCCTCAGCTACTTAGTGAGGCACTCCGCAACTTAGTGAGACTCGGTTTCAAAATAAAGAATACAAAATAGGGCTGGGGGTGTAGCTCGGAGGTAGAATGCCCCTGAGTTCAATCCCCAGTACCGCAAAAAAAAAAAAAAAAAAAAAAAAAAAAAATTGCTATAAATGTTCTCTTCTAATATAAGATACTAATTTGAATGGAAAGTGCATTATATATATATAATATATATTATATATTATATATATGAATTCTTTCTAGTATCTTCTCAATTGTTCTAGAAATATAAAACCTTTCTAAACAAAATCAATGTCCTTCAGATTGTCCAAAAGGTTCTCTATGGTACTGACCCAGTGCAGTCCTTTCATTTTCATCTTTACAGCCAGCCCTTTTCTGTCTCCCCCAGCCAGAGAGCTTCTCCACGCCTCCTCAAGGACCATATATCTGTTCTAGCCTCAGGAAACACTCACTGTAATTTCTGCCTGAACAATCTTTCTACGTAGGTCAGGTCTCTGCAAAAAAAAAGAAAGAAAAAGAAAAAATATTCTCATTATGTTAAATGAGATTAGCCAGTCACAAAGAGTAAAGAAGCATATGTTCTCCCTAATATGCGGATGCTAGGGAGAAGATGGGGCATAAGAGGGTCTCCAGATGAAAAGGAGAGATCCTCGATAAGCAAAGAAGTTGTTTTAACTGAAGGGATTGGACGGGGGGGGGGGGGAGAACACCCTAAGACACATGATGTACTTACACAATTATATCAAGATCACTCACTGAACTGAACTTGAGAGGGAGGGAGGGCGAGGGAGCGGGGTGGGAATTGGGGAAAGGGTCAGATGAGAAATGTGTGCACATTTGTCTATATCAATTTGTACCTAACAAAAATGTATATATACAAAGCACGAATTATTACAATAAAAAAAATTAAAAAAAAGAAAGAAAAAGAAAAAATATTCTCATAAGAGAAAATTTTTGCCATCATTATATAAAAAATATTCTCTTCCATCCTATCTTCAGACTACCTACCACTCTTATCAGTCTTACTATTCTTCATAGAATTTATCAGTATTTGACACTGTATACGTATTTAAGCTTATGTATTTAAGGTCTATCTTCTTCTGCTGGCTTATAAGCAGCATGCATAGAAAGATCTCAGCGTTTTATTCATAGCTATACATATACCTAGAGTTTAAGGAGTATCTTGTCTATAGCTGACATTCAATAAATGAATGATAAAGCCTGCAACAGGCTGATGAATGTGTACAGAATTTCTATAAATATATGGTACTATAATATATCTCAAATGTAAGTAGAAAGATTATCTTATAGCAAGACTTTTAATGCTAATTTTCTCCTTGCTTGTCCTTAATTTCCATGAATTTTGCAGAGTTTAAGTTTACATTTTATATCCATATAGCACTTTATAATCCTTCCATTATGACAGCGGCACCAGGCATAATGCTATTTGCAGCACAGTGTGGATCACAATCTGGAATATATAATGTTCAAACCTGTGACTGAACTGGAATATAGAGTTTAGCAATGTAGTAAAAAAAAATGTGCATGCACTTGGCATTAAAAATGACAATAAAATATTATTGCCAAGCAGACTTTCAGAATACTTCTCGGAGACTTCTTGAGTGTGCATTGGAAAATAAATGCTTTACTAATACCCAGTTCATGAACTTTACTGCAAAAAAAAAAAAAAAGGCAATTGGGTTACATAGTGGTATCACAATTTGGATGTAATATAAAAAACCTGGAGGATATGAGATATGAGAAATAAAATAATATGCTTCCTACTGAGTCTTCAAATCTGTTTAAACACAAAATGAACCCATAAAATTTCATTTTAATTTTCTTCCAACTGTATGAGCTGGAGAAAGGCTGTGTTGTAGATTGAATATTTTGAAATTAGTCACAGCACAAACTAAGATGTAAAACAACTGATCTGAAAACGCCAACACCCATATTTGAGATACAGCTTTAAACAATGGAAAGTAAGCTATGTATGATGTTTCGAGCATTATCGTTAACAATGACTCCTTGCAGCTTAGATACAGTGCAAAAACAAACAAAAAAATAAGAATGAAACTTTTACAATGTTAAACAACCATTAACATAATATTCATACACATCATGAATACCTGATATTTCTAGACTCATTTATTCATTATTAATATCTTTTCATTCCTTACTTTCCTTCCTTCCTTCTTTTTTCTTTTTCTTTTCTTTTCTTTTTTGTACTGGGGATTAGATCTCAGGGCATTTTACCTCTGAGATTCACATCCAGCCCTATTTTATTTTTTATTTTGAAACAGAGTCTTACTAACCTGTAAAGGGCCTCACTAAGTAGTTGAAGCTAATCACACAAATCTGTGATCCTCCTTTCTCAGCCTCCCAAGTGCTGGGATATTATTAAGATCTCTTCAGATGGATGTGGTGACATACGCTTGTAATCCCAAGACAGGAGTATCACAGGTTCACAGCCAGCCTTAGCTACTTAGGCCCTCTGCAACTTAGTGAGACCCTGTTTCAAAATAATGAATAAAAAATAGGACTGAGGATGTAGTTTGGAGGTAGAATGCCCCTGGGTACCACAAAATAAATAAATAAATAAATAAATAAATAAATAAATAAATAAATAAATAAATAAATAAATAAATATCTTTTAGTGCAGTCAGGTTTTAGCAGAAATACAAAATTCGAGTATAGGAAAATCTAGCTGCTCTGTATTAGTTTATATATCTGAAATAATTTATTAATCTTTGGATAAAAAATAACAAATTAATCATTAGATAAATATTTGTATTTTTGAGAAATAAGATAGTTTCCATATTTTAAGGAAATATTAATAGTCAAGAAATATTATTCACTGGGCATCTACTCTTAATAGAAATCTTTCAGAATCTCAAGCTGGAGAGTTGTAGGGAAGGTAATTTTCATTAATAAATATTTTCACTACAAATAAGAATATTTTAGCCATTATAAGTGCGGTTACACGTGAAGTAGTAAGCATAGGTTGCTAGCAGTTTCCATGAAACCTCAACTTAAAGATAGCATCAGTGAGAGAAGGAATTATTTGGTTCTAAACGTGCAGTAAACATCATTAGAAAACTTAATGGACTGAAAAAACTTGGAGAAGAGCCAAGAGAGTGAAAGATCAATGAGGAAGAGAGTGAAAACTAGCTGGGATGGGTCAGAAGAAACCTTCATTGTGTTCTCTTTCTCCTAGGTTACTCTTGACAGATCACCCTGTTCTGATTGTGGACATAACTAAGGAGTCCTTGAAGGAATGAACTTCCTTTTAGAAGCTGTCTCATTCCAATAAAAAAGGCGGGATGTGGATATTATCATTACTAAAGACTTGTGTTACTTTTTCTTCCACTCAGTGATCAATTTTGTGTGTAATAAATGGAAAGGCCAAAGGACAAATTTAAAAAAAAGCTAATATACTTTATAAAAATAGTTATATATAAATAAATAAATAAATAAGGAGAGAAAGGGGCAAAATGTAAAGGTAATTTGACCCCTACTTTTGAATTCCAGAAAGATTTTGGTAAAACTACTATAGGTAAAAGTTTATTGGAGTCGGGTTTGGTGCCTCAGGCCTGTGTGTAATAAATTTATTTGAATTACTTGAGTATACACCTAAATTATTTGTGGCAAACGTATACAATTTAGAAAAACAAAGATGTGGGTTAGAGTTAATACAATTGGTATATAAAAGAAATGAGTGTCTGGCTTGAAACCTGTAGTCTCAGTACTTGGGAGGATGAGACAGGAAGAGTATCAGGTTTGAGGCCAGCCTCAGCAAATTAGCCAGAACCTTGGTGGGGATGGGGGCATATCTCAGAGGTAAAATGCTCCTAGAGTCAATCCTCAGTACCAATAAAAAATAATATTATAATATTCAGATAATGTGTTGATGGTATACCTCCTGTATATGATCACAATCTAATGATTTGATTATTCTAAGTGAAACCCACAAAATTTTCTATTCCCAGTATAAAAATGTTTAAAGAAGGTCTCTCTAAAAAATAGATTCTATCCAACAAAACATAATGGAGGAAAGTTTTCATGCAGTATTGTTTTTAATATATTACTTAATTTTAAGGAAGATTATATAAAAATATTGTTTTTATTTAAAAGTATCATATAAAATTCTACATTGTTTTTGTAGTACTGGCGACTGAACTCAATGGCCATTAACCTCTGAGATACACCACCAGCCCTATTTTATTGTTTATTTTGAAACAGGATCTCACTAAGGTGCAGAGGGCCTCACTAAGTTGTTGAGGTTAGCCGCAAAGCTGTGATCCTTCTGTATCAATCTCTCAAGTATTGAGATTACAAAGGTGCACCACCACAAATGGAATAATTCTACATTTTTACACTCAAGTATATAACAAAACAAATATTTTCAAAACATAAAAAGAAATATCAAGCTTTCTGTATTTTAGAAGGTCATAACTCCTGAGCTCTTTCATTTTTCTGTGTGCCTACTCAATTGTTACAGGCTGAATTTAAGAATTTCTATCAGACTAAAGCACATATCCGAAGGCTTCTTGCAATACAACCCTTCAGTCTTACAAATTCAAACATTTTTTTTTCTTTTTATTATATTAATTTCTATCAAAACTTGAATAAGAGAGAAGAAATAAATCAGGCTTTTTCCTATTATTCCTCAGCATGCACAGATCAGCTCTTTAAAGGTTATGTGAAAATCACTGGATAAGTTATTTAGATCAAGAAAGAGTAGCATATTATTAACTGCCAAAATGAACAAAATATAAATGTTAGATGGTTGAACTTTGAGTTGTCTGATTTTCTTTTAAGCTGTAGGAAATAAAAATTTCTCCCTGCCAAGAGGTTATTGCTAGAATGATATAAAGGAAAAGCCACTGGCGTTAGTGTTCCTTCATCTGCTCAGGAGGCTCTCACTTAAGTTCTGCACATTCTCCTGAGCCACTGTATTATACATTTTCACATTTGAGGGGCACAACTTGTTTGAGGGCCTTAGATACCTAGGTAGCCTAGTCAGAAGGCATCGGGCATCAAGTAAGAGGTCGTATTGGTGAAGAAGCCAAGAAAACTTGGGCTTTTGTCTGGCCCAAAGTATGAATCCAATGAGAAGTTGAGAGTGGGCACCAATAGTAACTGAAATAAATTGAAAGGCCAAAGGACAAATTAAAAAAAAATGCTAATATACTTTATAAAAGTAGCTATAAATAAATAAATAAGGAAAGACAGGGGCAAAATGTAATGGTAACTTGACCTCTACTTTTGAATTCCAGAAAGATTTTGGCAAAACTACTATAGGTAGAAGTTTATTGGTGTCGGGTTTGGTGCCTCAGGCCTGTAATCTCTGTACTTGGGAGGTTCAGTCAGAAGGATAGCAAGTTCAAGACTAGCCTCAGCAATTTAATGAGACCTTCATTAAAATAATATTAAGTAAATAAATACATGGGCTCTGGTTGTAACTCAGACTGACCACAGTAGTACAAAAGTTTAAAAAAATAGCTGAGCGTGGTGGCGCACGCTTGTAATCCCAGCATTCGGGAGGCTGAGACAGGAGGATCCGGGTTAGCAGCCAGCCTCAACTACATAGTGAGACACTCCACAACTTAATGAGACCCTGTTTAAAATAAAGAATAAAAAATAGGGCTAGGGGTATAGCTCGGAGGTAGAATGCCCCTGAGTTCAATTCCCAGTACCGCAATAAATAAATAAATAAAAGAAATAAATAAAACTTGATTGGTTAATAACACTTCTATCTCTCAAAGTCACAGACTTCAGACCGATACCAGATGATTGTATTACCAGTTACATGTTCTTTACAAAAATATTCATATTTTTCAAGTTCTATTTTTTAAGAATATCATCCACATATATCAACAGTTCTTGGGAAATTCAACAAGTCTTAAAAGCTTTATTAACTTGTTTATATATGTATGACAGGCTTCATTTCAACTATGGAGCTATTTAATACAAACCAGCCCAGCAAGTTTTTTTTTTTTTTTTTTGCTTTTTTTTTTTTTTTTTCTGGCCCTCACCCAATTTTTATCATCCTGCCATGATAGAATGTTTATGTTAGTAATTTTATTAATAGAGAACTTTTTTATTTTATTTTTGTCATGGAAGTAGCTTTCCAAATCTAATCAGTCAATAACTAGTTCCTAAAGGAGATTTCTAACTTGAGGAAAACAAAGACAATCCATCATCTACAAGCTTGATGAAAAGAAATTCAGACTTAGGTCTATTGATTGAGACTGAACACTGGAATCAAGGAATTGCTAATGTTTGGGTCAGGGTTCCACTGGGGATTAATTTGTTTCTGAGTATTATCACTTGGGTTTAGAATGTCCACCTAGACCTCATGTAGAAAAGCCAGCCATATTGGAGGCAGGTCTTCATTACTGAGCAGGGATTCCTGGGTGTGTGGCCTTAGGATTATATATTGCCTTGCCCCACCTCTGCTTGCTGTGTACTTCAGGCCTCCATGATGTGAGAGCAGAGTCCCTAAGCTCTTTTCTTCTCCCTGTGCCATGCTCTAAGCTCTAGAGATTTCACCTGGGCTGACATGGACTGACCCCCTGAAATCTCCAGAACTGTGAACAAATAAATTGTATCTGTCAGGCCGCATGTTTCTAAGAAGTTTTTCCTTATAATTAATAAAAAAGCAAAACCCAAAGCACCCATAATTTCCAGAGTATAATAATGCAAAGTGGGAAATGCCATGACTCCCTACTTTTGGAATCATCTGCCTTGCAGGATTCCAGTGGACCGAGCCTTGCTCAAGATCCAGCTATTAAGGTGTCATCGCACTTCTACTTACCTGATTGCATGAATAATTCTAATAATTCTATGCATTACATTAATTACTAGAAATACTTGAATTGTTGCCAATCCAACAAGGATTGAGTAATATTTCACTGCTGTATTTACTTCCATTATTTCCCTGATTACTAATGATTTTGGTTATATTATGTTGTGCTTAAAATTGTGAGTCCCCTAAGATTCTATTCTATGTTGCTTATTTCTCTTATATTGAGTTTAGGTAATAAGCATAGATTATTGTGCTCATCATGAAATACAATAATTGAAGTGTGTTATCTTAAGTTGAAGGGTTTTGTGATGTAACAGTATTCTCTCACGTATTTTGAAAGTTAGAAAATGTCTTGTAAGATGGAAGTGCTTCTCTGTTTTCCTCTCAAAACAGATCTAACCTTTAAATGGCAAAGTTTCAGTTGTCAAAATATACACTGAGATGTCGGTGCCCTATTAACCCAGAATGAAAATAATTGCCATTGGCTGAAGAGCACCAGCAGGAAGTGTGGGCCAAGCACCCTGCACCTTTGACTTTCTGCAGGAAAGGAACAGGCAAAAAGCCTAGGTGGACTTTAAATGTGAAAATGATTACATTATTGATGGTTCACTTTTAAAAGATATAGAAAGAAACTTTAAAAGTGCCTTATAATGCAAGTCCTTAAAAAACTTTTAGCAAAATATTCAATTAATGTTTTGGTCTCACAATTAAAAATGTGTTATTTTCAATTTGCTTAAAATGATAAAACCATATGCGTTATTGCTAGAAACCATATGTGCAGCATATAGAGTGAAGTTGACTTTACCTTTTAAAAGTTAGGTACATATATTCAAATAATATTAAAGTAATATTATTAATGTACTAGTTAAGTAGCATGTTATGCTTTCAAAACTGATATATAGAGACCGGAGGATCTGGGTTCCCGGCCAGCCTCAGCTACTTAGTGAGGTCCTCTGCAACTTAGTGAGACCCTGTTTCAAAATAAAGAATAAAAAATCAGCCTCGGTATGTAGCTCGAAGGTAAAATGCCTCTGGGTTCAATCCCCAGCAACACACACACAAAAAAAACCTGATATGTAAAAGTTATATACATTTATGGGGTACCACGTGATGTTTTGATACATGTATACATTGTGCAATGTTTAAATCAAGGTAAATATATCTGTTTCCTCAATCATTTATCATTTCTTCATGGTGAAAACATTCAAAATCCTTTAGCTTAAAAAAATATATATATATATGTGTGTGTAATATAGTACCATTATCTATAGGTATTAGCATATTTTATATTCTCTTTATAAGCAAATAAATATCACTAAGGGACTACAAATACTTCTAATTATTCATACTCTATTTGCAAAATAGTGAATCAGTGACTTAATTGACTTGGTTATACACAATTAATCAGGTCAGTGATTTTAAAACACAAATGTTAACTCATTTTTTTTTTTGCAGAAATAATAAAATATTGCTATAATTAGGTGGCCTGGCCTTTGGAGCATAAACAATGAATAGTTATGTTTGAAATCACTCTTTCCAATTCTAAATTATGCCTGATTTATAATACATTGTCTAAATTTTAGGGTAAACTTGGTTAAAATTAAACAATTTGGTAAATATGATGCACAAAGGCCTATACTATGTCATTCATACAATTGTATACTTACCTTCTGTTTAAATAAAAATTAATTTGCATGAAACTATAAGTTGCTAGAGGTAGTATAAGTGATTTTATATTTTTGGTACCTTGGATTTTTTTTTTTTTTTTTTTTTTTTTTTAGTACTGGGGATAGAAACTAGGGTTGCTATATTGCTATACCACTGAGCTACACCTCCAGCCCCTCCTTTTTAATTTTATTTTTATTTTAGGGAGACAGGGTCTTCCTAAATTGTCCAGGCTGGCCTCAAAAGTATGACTTTCCAGCTTCAGCCTCTTGAATAACTGGGATAACATGTATCCATCCCCCTTTACAGCAGAATAAATTTTAATAATAGGTTTGTGCTAGGCATGGTGGTGCTCACTTACAATTCTAGCTGATCAGGAGACTGAGGCAGGAAGATTACAAGCTCAAGGCCTGAGTCACTTAATGAGACCCAGCCTCAAAATAAACTAAAATTAGAGATGGGAACATAGCTCAGTGTTTGAATGGTTGGCCTAGTATGAATGAGGCCCTAATTTCAATTTCCAAATTCCCAGAACTGAAAAAGAAAAAAAAAGGTTTTCAATGAACACTTGTAATTTAATAAAAGGTAATAAAAACACATGAAAAAATGTTCAATATAATCTTTAATGTAATTACATATTAAAATTTTAAAAATCTGGCCTTTTCACCAATTAATTTCCAGTATAAGTAAGATGGATTCAGAACTGACTGCACTGTGGATGCAATCATCTCAGATATAGAATTTAAAGTTATTTGTGGGAAATATCAGTCAACTATTACCAGAGTGAATTCAACCACACAGAAAAATGCAAAGATACCATGGTTAAGAATTCAATTAAAATAATGAACTTTAAAAATGTGATATACATGAATGGGAAAAAAAAAAAAAAACCCAAAACTTTGGGACACATACACAGCAGAATATTGAAGGAAGGAAATCTTGCTGTTTGCAAACAACATCAATGAACCCAGATGACTTTATGCTAAGCAAAAGTAAGCCAGACACAGAAAGACAAACACAGCATGACCTCACTTATATGTGGAATCTAAAAAAAGTCAAACTCATAAAAGCAGAGCAGACTTGAGTGATGTTTGTTAGAATGTAGGGGGTTGAGTAAAATAGGTGAAATGTTTGTCATTGGATATAAAGGTTCAATTATGCAAGATGTATACATTCTGGAGATCTAATATACAGCATAGTGACTATATTTAAGAATATTGCATTTTGTGCTTGGTAAAAATAGTTTAAGTATTCTTACCGCACACAGAAAAATAATAATTATATGAAATGATGGATATGTTAATTACTTTGTGGTAATTATTTCAAAATATATGCATAAAGAAAAACATCACATTGTATATTTTATAGGTACTTAATTTTTAATTCTCATTTATACCTCAATAAAGCTGGAAAAAAAAACAACTGAAAGGAGGAAGGCAAGGAACAGAAAAGAAAGATGGTGCAGCATGGACCATAGCTGAGAACTTTTTCTTCCTGTCTGTTCTCATTTAGGATCAATGTATTAAACATAGCAGAATGTGACTTTGGAAAGACAAGTAAGCAGATTACATTCAAGGATTTAAGTTCTAAGAATACTGTGAGGAAAAAAATTATCTGAGTTCCTTGAATGCTCTTGTTTTTCTTTTGTTTTCATTAAAAGAATCAGATGTATTTGAATCCTTTAGGCAAATGTAAAATACTTAGAGAAATATTGTTAAGAGACTAAGGCACAGTAAATTCTTACATGATTCTTTTATGAACATCGCTCCCTCACCTCTCTGGTTTGCAATAAAAAAAAAAGTGAATATATAAACTGATGATTCTAGGTTAAAGAACACAGCCAAAGATTCAAGAGAAATTGTTTGGGAAGAGAAGATAGCTGATACAAAAAGCTTACTCCAAAGTTTCACATACTTCGTACATAGAAGAATGATTGAACATGAAAGATTTCCAAAGCATGGAACATTCAAGGTTGACCTTGGTGCTGCATATTGTCTTTTCGCAAGTAACTCTAGTTATCCATGCAAGACACATGCGATTGTGAAGTGTCACTGCAAAGCAAATAGGTACTGCCTTTGGGACTGTGGATGAAGATCTGATGTAGTGGTAGAAAGTCAGAAGTACAGTGAAAATAACTTGGTATTTAGTTGAAAATAACAGAAGCTGGTTTTGCATAGCAAAATATATTTTTAAAAATGTATGATTATAAAAAAATTTTTTTGGAGTATTGTAATCATACATCTTAATGAGGTACAAGCTGGTAGAGGCATACATGCACACAGAACTCATTTACTCCTTCCCCAATACCTGCCCAATTCCCTCCCACCTCCCTACTTCTCATGTTCATCTTGGTTTAGTGACTGACTTTAATAAGTTTCATAATCCATTCAACTGTTGAATAAATTAATTTAGTAAGGTATCTGCATTGCAATTTCAATGTACAAAAATTTATTGTGCTACTATATACTGGCAACAGAAAATTGGAAAATTATTTATGAAAATTATGCTTAGTTTTTATTTTAAACTAGAAATAAGCTTAAAATATATGTGTTTTCTCTAGATAAAATCATAAGTAATTACTAGGAGAAATTTTAAAATGGCAGAGAAAAAGAAGTAAAACAAACATAAATTTTCGAAAACTGAGCACTTTAAAATTGGTTATATCTCTGAAAGATTAAGCATTTTAAAACTGGTGATAACTCTGAAGTAATATATAGATTCAGTGCAATCCTAGCTATTATCCTAGCATTAGCTCTTCTGTGTATTTGTGTTGCATATATACTGTAAATTGACAAAAAGTTGGAGATAGAAGGAAGATGTGAACACACTTAGAAGATTTATACTTGCCATTTCAAAATATTACATTGCTACAATCATTAAAATGGTATGGTATCAGTAAATGGATAACTAAATGAATCCATAGGAATGAATTTTATGTAGAAACATACAGACACACATGTACACACAAGCCATTACAATCTGATGAAAATATAATAATCTTTTCTATAAAAACTGTTGAATAATTTTAGTACCTATATGCAAAAAGAAAAATTATTAATTTGATTGTCTAGATTCTTATACTGTATACAAAATCAGCTCCAGATAAACTGTTGACTTGATTTGAAAAATAATGTAAGAAATCTTTTGGAAGATAAGATAAGAAAATATCTTCATGAGCTTTATGTAGGCAAGCATTTCTTAAAGCAGGACATAATAAACACTAACCCTGAACTAAAATTTGATGAATTTTACTTTAATAAAATGAAAGACCCCTGTTCAATAGAACATATTTTTAAAGAAAAACATAAAAACCTATGGAATGGTATATTATAGTCTAATTGCATAAAACAATAAAGACATTTAGAATATATAATGAACAGTAAAAACCGGCGTAGAACTAAGAGTGAGAATGAATTTAAAGTGAACAAGAAAAAAGTAGCTCAGCCATTATGCCATTAATTACAGCGGGAGAACAGACTCAGATAAAGCCTGCTACAAAATTAATTGTAACTTCCATTTGTCCCAAGGTCATGCAACAGCTGTGACATGCCATAATGACCCCTTCCTTTAATGACTATCGCTTTTATCAATGACACCCTAGAGCCATTTGCCAGTCCCATCTATTACTGGTGATACCTAATCACTAAACTGCCTTTGTCTCAGTACAGGACCCAGTCTCCAGTTAATCTCTATTTCTTCTAAACCCACCTCAGAGATAGGGACCAATCAGTTGACTACTGCTTCCCTTACACTCTCCTAGGAAACATTAATTGAGAAGCCAAACTTTACAAGTGATGTTTCTTTTATGGAGTGAAATTTTATGGTTCCCATCGAATTTTTTCCCTTGATCTAACTTTATCATGCTATATACTTGTGCCTCTTGGTCTATAATTTATTGGGCTTTTGAAAATTATCATTATATCAAAAATAAAAATAAAACATGAAAAAATGCAGGCAACAAAAGGCATTTTGTTAGGAAAGTTTAAATTAAATCCACAATTAGATACAGTGATATACTCCCTAGGATACCTAAAGTTTGAAATCTAATAAAACCAAGAGTTGCAAGACATGTAGAACAACTTTGTCCCTTTTACACTGTTGATGAGAATGTGAATTATTGCAACATCTTTGAAATGTTGATTAACAGTGTCTCCATTTTCCCTTTCTTCTTATTAATAGGATTCTTATTTTAGATGGCCAGCAACACCATGCAGCTAAAAGTTTACAATTATATTGCCAATCCCACAAATATAGGTGATCCTATGACAAAGATGGCACCTTCTGGGTTTTTTGTTTGTTTAGTTGTTCTTGTGGTACTGTGGATTGAACCCAGTGGCATTCTACATCCAAGCTACACCCAAGACTTTCTACTTTTTTCTTTTGAAACAAGGTCTTTCTGAGTTACTCAGGGTCCTGTTAAGTTGCTGAGGCCTATCTCAAACTTAAAATGCTCCTGTCTCAGCCTCCTAGGTCCTGGAATTACAGGGATGGGCCACCATGCTCAGCTACTTCTTTACTTTTAAGTAACACTTTCTATTACACAATCTGGGTATGATGGCACATACCTGTAATCCCAATATTTGGGAGGCTGAGAAAGAAGGATCCTAAGTTCAAGACCAGCCGCAGCAACTTAGCAAGACTCTGCCACCTAGCAAGACCTTGTTTCAAAACAAAATTTTAAAAAAAGAAAAGAAAGAAAGAAAAGCTGGGTGCATAATTCAGAGGTAGAATACCTCTGGGTTCAATCTCTAGTATGCCACTTACATGAAAAATAGTAATGCACATTCTATTGGAATGTAAGCAAAGTATAAAAAAGCAGGGTCTTAACTTTAATAATCTATGAAACAGATTAATAGACTTCCTCAAAACATTACTATATTTTGTCGCTACAGATTTTATCTGCTATTATAGATGGGGTGATAAAGTTGAAAAAACTCTTTAATAAATATAAAATTGGATGGAGTAGATAATGTATTTTTCCCAAAACTCTGATGTTATTTTTCCATTAATCATTACAAACTTTTATTGACTAAAAATCACAAATAATATTTAATAGACATAAATCACATACTATTTTATATTCTCAAATGTATGTTGTGGTATTATGAAGAGAGAAAATAATGTAGGATTAGATTTATATAGCTTTTTTCCTTGTTAGAGGCATTATTCTGACTCCAAAATTACCAGTTTCTCATTTGCAAAATAAGGATAAAATCTACCAAGAGAAGTGAAAGCTAGAGATATAATATATATAATTTAGCAGCTTTGATCAGGTTTAAGAAATCATAAACATTGTTAAATGAATTCTAACAGGTAATATTATCACAAATATGGTATTATTGGGTTAATATATGTGGAAAAAATAATGAAAGTATAAATATCTCAAGTAATGCTCTTTCAAATAAAAAGAACACCAGAAATAGATGAGGAAATTTGAAATTTCTTGACCTAGTCACATCGTTTCAACATGAAAAGTTCCTTCTTAAGTAGTTCAGTGTGATAATTAAGCTAAAAGTGTAAAAATTTATTATAACACCTAACTTCAAGTATGAGTTTTAAAGAATAATTAATGTGACAGAATATCTAATGTGGTTGAATTGAAGAGATATCTCTTTTAACTCATATTTTGTCAGAGGTTTTAAAAGTTATTTCTCACCTTACGTGTTTAGTTTGGAATTAACAATAATATTTGCACCACTGTCTATTCATTTTGCCTAGCATTTGTTCATATCAGATAATGTTACACTTATCTATTCTCATGGTTATTTGAGCATTTATTATTCTAGGAATCAGTCCCCAAAGGTGTAAAAAATATATTACTTAGTGTTCTATTATTTCTGACTAGTAAAATGACACATAGTTTTTCCTAATTTTTTAACTTTTAAAAAACATTGATAAGGATTTGTCACATCATTTAGTTAAAATTTATAGTGAACACCAATAACTTTTTTAATATCCTGTTTTTCTGTGCCTTCATTTCAAGGAGAGGGTAAGAATAGTAAGAAGTGCTAACAATGCAATTGATGAAAAAAGAGTTATAAAAACTAAAATAAGTTAAATGTTCAAGTTTTAAAATAAGGTTTAATGTGATAAGTTGTTTAATATATGATTATCATTTTTAAAATTAGGTAATTGATAATTAGGATAATTTGTTATATATATTCTCAAAACATCTAAAATTACTAACATAAAATTAAAACTAGTCTTCCTAATTTATATGTATCTGACTTTGTGATTCAAAATACATACTGTAGCCAGTCATGATGGCATATGCTTATAATTCCAGTACTCGGGAGGCTGAAACAGGAGGGTCACAGGTTCTAGCCAGCCTCCGCAATTTAGCAAGAACCTCAGCCAAGTTAGCTAGACTTTGTTTCAAAATAAAATAGGGTTATGGATATAGTTTGGAGGTAGAATGTCCCTGAGTTCAATTTCCAGTACCAAAACAAACAAAGAAGCAAACAAACCCATGTGATGCTTGATTACATGTCTTAAAGAAGTAATTTGGAATAAATAATTTCTCAGTAGTACTGCATGGTAAGAATGCACAACCATTCTCTGCTTAACCATGCATCTACTGAAGCTCTTCCCAGTGTTCTCAGGTTTTTACTATTATAAATACAACTGTTTTAAACATCTCTATATTAATATTTGTGTTTATATAACTCTTTCTATTGCATAAATGCTTAGGAATACAATTTTATAAAGGAAAAACAATATTTTTAACTTAATACGTAGTCTTTCATGTTTTATTCACTGAGAAAAAGGAAGCTAATTTTTTTCCTGATCATTATTTCAATGATTTGATATACATGTTCTAACAGAAGAAAGCATTTGATTATGTCCAAAAGGATATAGTGTATTATTATATTTGCTTTAACTGAAAGAATTTTCTCCATTTGATTAAACAAATACTATATTTGACACCAAAAACTTGGTTTATTACCTCTTTAGTTCTCTAAATACCATCAGTTAGTAGTTTTTACTGGCATATAAAGGCAGTCCATTACTATCATTTTAGACACAACTGTAGTATTTTATCTTATAATTGACTTTTTTATCTTGGATATACTTTATACCTAATATATAATTGCACACTGAATGTTTACCATTATCTTTTTTTAAAGGATCAAATATTTATATATGTGTGGTCTCCTTTGTATTTATATACATAGTGTAGTTGGATATATTGGTGACATCTTTCAAAAATTTAAAAAACAAAGCCGGGTGTGGTGGCGCATGCCTGCAATCCCAGCATTCAGGAGGCTGAGACTGGAGGATCCGGGTTCACGGCCAGCCTCAGCTACCTAGTGAGGCACTCCGCAACTTAGTGAGACTCGGTTTCAAAATAAAGAATAAAAAATAGGGCTGGGGGTGTAGCTCGGAAGTAGAATGCCTCTGAGTTCAATCCCCAGTACTGCAAAAAAAAAAAAAAAAAAAAAAAAAAAACTTATTTCAGGTCAAATATGATGGATTGAGAAAGACTTTTATAGATGTTATTAGCATGTTGTGGTATAAAAGAAAGCAAAAAGTAGAATGAAGAAAGAAAACAGAAATAAAGGGAAAAACTCCTTTTGACCTTATAATGAAATTGTGACATCTGACTTTGCTCAGTCAGTTCTGTGTATATATTACACTGGCTTTCCCACGTGAGCTAAGAGTATAATATGGAATGGGTAAAGCAACAGAACACAAGCATGCATATGTTTATTATTTATTTATATATTTATGTGTTTTTATTTATATTTTTAATGGTGCATTGTAATCATACATCATAGTCAGGTTCAGAGTGATGCAAATACACATGCACACAGCCATTGACGTATTTCCTTCCCCATCCTATCCAGCTGCCACCTCCTCTTCCTTCCCTGTACATATTAGTGAGAGTGAGAGTGATACCTTCATATATGGAAGTAACATTATTGTCCTTTCCAAATCCTCCTTTATCTGCTCCCCACCTCCCTTCCCCAACCCCCTTCCACTATTCTACTGGTCCCTCTCCTCATTTGTCTAAAGTCTCCCGTGTTTCCCATTTTGTTTCTGACTTCCAAGTAGGAGAAGGAGATATACCTGAGGCACTATGAAAGTAAAGGAGTCACTTAATACAGGCTCGGCTGAGTAAAATAGGGTGGAGTTGTCCAAGAAACACTCCTTAGAAAAGGAAACTACTGAGCTTAGAGTTGATTCAGAAGACTCTGAGAAAGCACAGTGGAGAGTAAAAGCTCTTTGCAAAGAGGAAGTATAGGAACAAAGAAAATGATGTGTTTGCAGAAAACTTTCCTAGTTTGTCAGTAGGAAGTCAAAATGTGTGTGAGCTGAGAGTGGAGAGATAAGAAGGGCACTTGGTATGGCAAACTGGGCACTTGCATCATGTACTTTGCAGATTTTACAAATGTAGATTTCTTTTTTTTTTTTTCTTTTTTTTTTTTTTGCGGTACTGGGGGTTGAACTCCGGGGCATTCTACCTCCGAGCTATACCCCCACCCCTATTTTTTATTCCTTATTTTGAAACCGGGTCTCACTAAGTTGCGGAGTGCCTCACTTAGGTAGCTGAGGCTGGCCGCGAACCCGGATCCTCCGGTCTCAGCCTCCCAAATGCTGGGATTACAAGCATGCGCCACCACGCCCGGCTTGATTTCTTTTTTATATAATTATTTTATGGGTACGTTGTAATCATACATCATAATGAAGTTCTGAGTGATAGAGACATACACGCACACAGCATTTGGTGAGCTACCCCCCAGCTCCAACGACCTTCCCCTTCCCGGGAAGGGATACTGAGATTGGCTTTGTTCATTTTGGACATGTATATCCTGTCAGTTGAAGTATTTCCTTTATTATGTCTCCCTCCCCCTACCCTCATCCTTCCAACATTCTTCATCACTCCGCTGGGGTTTCTCCTCCTTTTCTGAAGTCCCTTTTGGGTCTCAATTTCTCTCTAGTTTCCATATATGGGGGAAAACATGATCCTTCATTTCGTGATTGACTGATCTCACTTAGCATAGTATTTTCTAGTTCCATCCATTTTCCTACAAATGACATAATTTTGTCTTTGCTTTATGGCTGAGTAAAATTCTATTGTGTGAATATCCCATAATTTCATTTCTTTTGTACATAAGTCACTTAAGATATGAGATAAAGCAAAACTAAGCCGCAGGAATCCTATTATGTGTTCATAAAAATAATGAAAAATAGAAATTTATGGAAATAACATAGGCCACGAACAAAAACTGAGACAGAGTAGCATTGGGGTTAAGAAAAAAAACAATGGACTGGAGGCATATTTGTTTAAAAGATGGATCCAGCCAGATGAAGCTGAGGGAAAAGGAAAAAAAAAAAAAACTAGATGGCTTTTTGACTTGAGTGTATACTTTTTTTGTCAATGGGTAGGAGATGTTGAGGTTTTTTAATTCAGGACAGCAAGCAGGATTGAATTAAGGGAGAAGAGTGTACCTGATCACATAACACTGACATTGTTACTGTGGTGTTTCCAAACCTCCAACAAAATAATGCTTGGGAGAGCATTAGTACTGTGAAATGATTCAGATGTTGCTTGCATTGTTATGTGTCATAATATTCAAAAGACTATTGCTAAAGAAATATTAAAAACTAAATTCTAGCCAGGCATGGTGGTGGTCACCTGTAATCCTAGTACTTGGGAGGCTGAGACAGAAGGATCCAGGAGGATCGCATGTTCAAAGCCAGCCTCAGCAGCTTAGCAAATCAATGAGAGCCCTGTTTCAAAATTAAAAAAAGTAAATAAATAGAAATAAAAACTCAGGTTGGGATATACCTCAGAGATAGAAAACCCCTGGATTCAATCCCCACTACCACACTACCACACACACACACAAAAAAAAAAAAAAAAAAAAAAAAATTCTAAAAATGCACCACTTCAAGTGTTTCCAGATACACAAATAACTTTGCTAGAGCAGTAGTACATTTTTAAAATTACGCCTTTTCAAATTCTTCTAAGTATATTTTGAAAAAGTATTTCCATTATTTCTAGATTGTTATAGACCACCTGCACTGCCTTAAATATAGTTAATTGAACTACTTTATAAAGTCAGTAATTATGTTGTAGAATTATAGTCTGTTCATATCTCTCAATAAATGGTGTTAATAAACCAGGGATAAAGGTTAATGCTTTCCTGCGATAAAGCATGTCTATCTGAAATCAGGAGAAACGCCAATTAAAATAAAGTGCTATTATATGATCACTTTAGAAACAAGAAAAGACAAAAGGACCAATTAGAATATTATAATTAATTTAGTACCTAGTATCTGAAGAGATGCCTACTAGAATTTTGAAATGAATAAGACATAGCACTTTCATGATTAGGAAAAAAATATAAAAATGTTTTTCCTTACAAATGAAAGTTTGCTTATGAATCTAATCTAAATTTTATTTAGAACAACACTGCGGAAAAATTAAACTAGATACTTGTAAATACATAGAAATACAGTCAAGTTGTTTCATTAGTGCAAATATCCCTGCAATGTCATTTATATGCTTTTTTTTTTGCACTTGTGAGATTGTATCAAAACACATAAAATATGAGGCAAAATTGTTAGATAAAAGAGTTATGCCAGCCAGGCGTGGTGGCGCATGCTTGTAATCCCAGCATTTGAGAGGCTGAGACCGGAAGATCCGGGTTCGAGGTCAGCCTCAGCTACCTAGTGAGGCCCTCCACAACTTAGTGAGACCCTGCTTCAAAATAAAGAATAAAAAACAGGGCTGGAGTTATAGCTCGGAGGTAGAATGTCCCTGAGTTCCATCCCCAGTACCGCAAAAAAAAAAAAAAAAAAAAAAAAAAAAGTTATGCCTTTATGTATTAGATGACACATATACAGTTTATTTTTATGCATATCTGCTTCTACACAATGCAAATATCTATTGTATACATGGATCTACAATATATTTTATTTCTATCCAATGGTAGAATGAAAATAAAATCTAATTTATGGAGAAAAATAATTATAAAGTAAGCTGGACATGGTGGTGCACATCTGTAATCCTAGTACTTTGGAGACTGAAACAAGATTGCAAGTTCGCAGACAGCATCAGCAACTTAGTGAGGCTGTCAGCAATGTAACAAGACCCTGTTTCCAAATAAAAAATAAAACAGGGTTTTTGGTGTAGCTCAGAGGTAGAATACTCCTGGGTTCAGTCCTCAGCATCACACACACACACACACACACACACACACACAAAGGAAGTGAAAGAGCTTATGAAATTTACCTTTTTTTTCAGTACTGGGGATTGAACCCAGGGGCATTCTACCTCCGAGCTACAACCCCAGCCCTATTTTTTTATTCTTTATTTTGAAACAGGGTCTCACTAAGTTGCAGAGGGCCTCACTAGTTAGCTGAGGCTGGCCACGAACCCAGATCCTCCTGTCTCAGCCTCACAAATGCTGGCATTACAAGCGTTCGCCACCATGCCTGGCTGAAATTTACCTTAATTCCTTTTTTTTTGGTCACTGGAGGCAGAATCCAAGGACTATCTACCTCCACTCTACAACCCCAGTTCTATTTTATTTTATTTATTTTTTATTTTGAAGCAGTATCTTGCTAAGTTGACAAGGATCTCATTAAATTGCTGAGGTTGTCCTAGAACCTATAATCCTCCTCCTAAGTGCTTGTATTACAGAAGTGTGCCACCACACCCAGCTAGTCAATTCCCGTTAATTCTTTAATGTTAGCTACTTGGAAAATATAAAATTATCCCATTTTGTAGCCTGTGTCAAGAAGAATTGCAAGTATTTCTATAAGTAAAAATTAAACACAAATTTTAGACAAAAATGTCATGTTTACAAAATGAAGGGAAACACTTTAGTTGATTAATTTTATATTTCAGCAAATTTAGCTGATTTCTAATGTTAGAAATAGCTTTGAAGTCATAGCTGAAACCTTTTTTACACATTGACTAATTGACTAGAACCTTTATTTTATTATTATTTTTCTTTTTTCATTCTTTTTTTTTCTACATCTGAGCTACA